>PVIU01006153.1:45714-105062 GCA_004026605.1 Ondatra zibethicus | reverse complement strand
GTTTTTTTTTTTTTTTTTTTTTTTTTTGGTTGTAGAGTTTGTGTGTTTCCCTTCTTTAAGTTGTCCAGTGGAGGGCTGTTAGATGTCTGTGTTATTATGGGTTTTGTTTGCTTCCTTTAGTTGTGGTTTTCCTTCTAGTACTTTCTGTAAGGCTGGGTTTGTGGCTATGTATTGCTTAAATTTGTTTTTATCCTGAAATATCTTGTTTTCTCCATCGATGGTGAAAGAAAGCTTTGTTGGGTATAGTAGTCTGGGCTTGCATCCATGGTTTCTTAGTGTCTGCAGCACATCTATCCAAGACCTTCTGGCTTTCATGGTTTCCATAGAGAAGTCAGGTGTAATTCTTATAAGTTTTGCCTTTATATGTTACTTGGCCATTTTCCTTTGCAGCTCTTAGTATTCTTTCTTTATTCTGTATGTTTTGTGTTTTGATTATTATATGGCAAGGGGATTTTTTTTTTGATCCAGTCTATTTGGTGTTCTGTATGCTTCTTTTACCTTCATAGGCATATCCATCTTTAGGTTGGGAAAGTTTTCTTCTATAATTTTGTTGAATGTGTTTTCTGGGCCTTTGAGCTGTGCTTCTTCTCCTTCTTCTACCCCTATTATTCTTAGGTTTGGTCTTTTTATGGTGTCCCAGATTTCCTGGGTGTTTTGTGTTAAGAATTTGTTGGATTTGTTGTTTTCTTTGACCAATGAGTTTATTTTCTCTATCGTATCTTTAGCATCTGAGATTCTTTCTTCTATCTCTTGTATTCTGTTGGTTATACTTGTCTCTGCTCATTCATGTATTGGATTTCCACAAAATAAGGAAGCTTGGTCTTCTATTTGCTTAGCATAGAAGTGGATAGTCATTAATAGATACTGGTTATATATAAAAGAACTCCCAACAATGCTCCTTCCTGGGTACTTCTGCTTTCCTACTGCTATTGCAAACATTGTTTTCTTTCTACAAGGTAAGATAATAGCATGTCATGTTTTGTTCTCTTCAGTGCTCTGAACACTGATAAAGAATAGAAATTCTTTGTTTGTGGACCAACCCATCATGGTCCTGACTTCCTTGCTCATATTCTCCCTCCTTCTGCTCCTCAGCTGGACCTTGGGAGCTCAGTCCAGTGCTCCAATGTGGGTCTCTATCTCTATCTCCATCTGTCGTCAGACAAAGGTTCTATGGTGATATTCAAGATAGTCATCAGTTTGCCTACTGTACAAGGCCAGTTCAGACACCCTCTTCTTCACTACCCAGTGTCCCAGCTGAGAACATCCCTCTGGATACCTGGGAACCCCTCCAGAGCCAAGCCTCCTGCCAACCCCAAAATGGCTCCCCGAACCAGGGCATCCTCTTCCCTGCTCCCATCTGTCCTCCCTCCCTCTCAAAGATCCCACTTCCCGAGCTCTCCCCGACACTCCCCCTCTCTTCTGCTCCCCTTCCTCCCACCCTACCCCCTGAGCTAATGGAAGCTCACCAACCCCAGCTGGACTGGGACTGAATGAGCATGGGATTCTCTGAATGTGGCTGACAATTGGGGCAAACTGAGAAACCAACGATAATGGCACTGGGATTTGTCTCTACTGCATGTACTGGCTTTTTGGGATCACGGTCTATTTGAATGTATACCTTCCTGAGCCTGGATGGAGGGGGGAGGGCCTTGGACTTCCCACAGAGCAGGGTACCCTACCCTCTCTTAGATCTGGATGGGGAGGTGGAGAAGGAGGGAAATGGGAGGAGTGGAGGAAGTGAATGTTTTGAATGGTATTATTTATAAAGCAATTAAAAAAAAAGAAAAAGAAATCAAGGAAGCTTGTGGAGGCTGCTCAGCAGACACAGTGCTTGCGGCACAAGTGTAAGGACTGGAGTTTGGATCCTCAGAACCTACATAAATGCCAGGTGGGCATGGCTGCCCGCTTTTAATCCAGCACTCCAGAGGCAAAGGCACTGGATCTCAGAGCAAGCTGAGTAGCTAGAATATATGAATCAGTGAATTGTGGCTCCAAGTGAGGGGACCTGTCTCCCTATATAAGGTGGACAGTGATCAAAGGAGACAGATGACTTCGTTCTCTGGATTTTTTTACATATATGCATAAATGTACCTATCCTCCACCTGTGTGTGTGTGTCTTTCTGTCCACACACACACAGACATACATATGTATGCATGCATGCACACGCCCCCCCACACATACACAGTGAATTTGAAATGCTACCAGATGTAGAGTGTGAGGGGAAGAAAGTGCATAGGGAAAAAAAGGAAATAAGAAATCAAAGAAGAAAAAGATGTTGCTTCAACGTGGTAAAATGTGCAGAGGAAAATTAGATGAATGTGTGAAAAGGAATTACAAATAAAAACAAAACATTTAAAAATGAAAAAAAAAAGAATAGAAATTCTTGGGCTGGGGAGATGGCCCAGCCAGTAATGTTACTTACTGACAACTTTGAAGACCTGAGTTCAGTCCCCATGGTGGAAAGAAAAAATTCGCTTCTGCATGTTGGCCTCTGATTTTCTGACCTTCACACATTTACTTTGGCCGTGCATGGACACACATAAAAATAAAATAGGGAGGAAGAAATGGAGACCACGTGTTCCTCTTTTGGGAGCTCATTTAAATACCCTGGGGAAGTGGTCCTGATGTCCCTCCCTCCCAAAGAGGGGTCAGGACCTGGCTTGCTGGCATTTGTAATCCAGAGTGCTAACTCTCAGGGTCAGGGGGCTAGGATAGATGTAAGGGGCTGGGGCCTAAGCTCCCAACTTAACATGAAGTGCTTAGCAGTATGGTAGATAATATTAACAATAGTAATTTGGGGCTTCTGTATACATTGATTATGCCCATATGTCAAATACTTTGTTCATTAATGTAAAAATCTAAAGATATTTCATTGATTATTTTGAAAGGCATAAGTTAATATAGACAGAAGTAAAGTAACCAACATCACATAGCCAATATATGGTTAGACTGATTGATTTTTGTTGAGCCTGGTGATGACTAGAGTGATGGTGCACAGTCTGGTGGAATCACAGAAAAATGTTGGACTTGCAGTGGGTCAGTTGCTTTGAGTATAATCTACCACAACCCACAAGTGATAACAATAGTGTTTGCTAATGCGCCCCTTCCTCACCCTTCTGAGTGTGCTTCTTGGTTACATAGCTCCTAGGTGTTTATCATTTAAGTCTGTCTGTCCTTGACCCACAGAGGCTCTTTTGTACTAAATAATAGACATCTAGATAAATTTTGTCCTGCTAAAATTAAGGAAGTGCACTCTGCTTTTTGCAACTAAGAATTTTCAATGATATATGTTGCAAATTATTAACCATCATATACGGTGAAGACAAATGGAAAAGATATTTCTGAGCAGTGAAATTTTCTATAAATTTTTAATTAAACTCAAATGCAATTGAATTTAAATTCCAACTATTAAATTGAGTAAAAGGAAGGCTGAGAGACAAAAGATAATTGTCTTATGCAAGGCATCATGTGAGAGAGATGTCTTCTTTTTTGATGTATGCCAGAAGTATTCCTTTCACAGGATTTGAAAATAACCTTTGATAATCACTTTTTCTATTTACTCCTCCTTCCATTCTGTGTCTCCTGAGCATACAAGTTTCAGCTCTCTTTTTACCTTAACTTTTTTTTGTCATAATCCAGTTATTTGTGATCTCACACCTGTCAAGTCCAATTTTCTGCTTTGTTTTTGTTTATGGGAAGCTAATGCTAGGAAGAACTTGAGAAATTACTAATGCAGCTTTTGAAGTTTGCCCATACTGAGACCTAGAGAAAGGTTGTGAGCTAGTTATGATTGGCAATGTTTGGTGAAGCTCAACTCATAGCCTCAGTCCTTGGTTTCTAACGCACGTGTTTTTCATGCTCTCCTAAGTCAGATAGCTGTCTCAGTATATGTTTCTCTCTAATTACCCAGTTATGTACATCATATTATAATATATATAAAATATTATATTAATAATTCCAGGTTAAACTTTGTGTTTAAAACAGCCTTATACTGAATAGCTGTTGAACTATAGCATTCTCGAGAAGTCTGTATTATTTGGGCATGGTTTGTGATCATGGAAGCTTTCTCACTAAAGTAACTAGATATTACTTTGAGTCTTTTGAATCATTTAATTTATTTCTTGGAGTGACTATGGTTCTACTTGACTTAAAGGCATCAGTTTCTATTATGCATAGTAAATCCTAGAAATTATTAATTATCTCACTTAAATGGTATACCCAGATACATCAATATTCCTCTCCTTAAACTGCTGCTTTTGGGGAAGGAATTTCTTAATGTGCTTTTCATAGAACAGAGAATCTTGCCCCAGTCACTAGCAGGGGTAACCAAGTGGTACAACAAACCATGTTAGGGGAGAATCGAGGCATACAAGCATTCTCTCTTAATGGCTAAAGGTCTTTGGAATAACCAAATCCAACTTAAAGATAGATGTATTATTAACCAAAATAGCCTGCGGTCTGGATATCATTGGCCTGTACCCTCTTCTTGTACATCTTCTTCGTCCCCAAAATGCTTTATTTTATGCACCAAAAAATACTTCTCTTAAAATGAAAACCTACTGTGTACTGTGGCAACTAAAATAGTGAAGGCGGGGCTCATCCACACTAACGTCTCCTTACCCTACATCTGACCATCAGTTTGTCAACAGGGACCTTCCCCGTGCTAAGAACACAGGAATTTTCAAAGCATAAATCCGAAGGTGCAGAACTTGAGCCTGGGGTGCATCTTGGGAAAATCTGACTAATCACTTCAACTAAAGTAAGAGTCTTATTCTACCTTAAAGAGAGTAGACAGAGGCCAAGGACACACTCATAGTGATCGCCCACTGCAGGTACTCTCCTGGACATTTAGCCTTTTCCTAAATACATGCTCCAAACTTATTGGTTTTTATTAATGATACTGCACACAATGTTTGGATATAGGCTACAGCATGTTTGGTATTTGTGTTCAAAGAGTAGTAATTTTCTTTATTCCTCTACTAAGCGTTTCTGAGCAATAGAGTGAAATACTGATGAACTGAATATTGTAAGCCTTCAAATTCCAATTCTAGTGTTGCTGAGATGTACACTTTACTCCTGGGGTTGATTTTCAACCCCAAAATGAAGCTACTTATATGATGATTTCAATGCATATTTTCACAGATCTCAACCACACATTGAGCCATCATGCTATATTTTTGTTGTTTTAGTTTTTTTGCTGTTGTTTTGTTTTGTTTTTTCTTTTCAAGACAGGGTTTCTGGAACTCACTCTGTAGATCAGGACTGGCCTTGAACAACAAGAGATCTGCCTGCTGGTATTAAAGGTGTGTGCCACCACTGCCTGATCACCCTACTATGTTTTAAAAATGTTTATCAACTGATGATATACATTGAATGTATAGTCATTCAAGTCAAACAAGTCTTTGTGATCTTGTAGGTAATCAGCCATTTGCATAGTGGATTCCTATTGCTTCAGCTACCAAGGTCCCTAGTGCAGCCTCTGCTACAACCCAGGATACCTTGCCTTTTGCTCATGTACAACCACTTCACCCTCCATCAGTACTGGTTCTGTCCTGACTTGGTTAATAGTCCAGTCATCAGTCTAGACTAATATAAAGGACTTTAGGTTGGTGTTGAAGCTATCCACAGTCAAGATTGTTGCTCTACATTCCAAACTCCAGGGGCAGAGGCTTTTTTCGTCAGACCTGTTTAGATGTCATTGCAGAATATGGAAATTCTCATCTGTTTTTGGTCTCTGGGTGGTGAGGAACTGTCACTTCCCTACAACCATCTGCTGTTTGGACCCTACACACCTATGTAAACACATTCTGTGTACTGGGATATGTTCCTTAAATAAAGGACTAGCTCATTTTGCAAAGAATAGTCCCCAGTACAAAATTCTTACAAGGAAATGGTGACAGTGATTTTGTTCTGACAGAGAACTTCAGCAAAAGTCTAGGCTTTCATTCAACAGGCTAATTAAACATTTATTGTATGCCAGGCATTATTCTATCAACAGAGATAAAGTCATCTGAAATAAAGGAAAACAGATGAAATTCCTGTACTCATGAAACGTATGGAGTAAGCAAATACATAGAGTGAGAATAAAAATGGATTGTTGGTGTCATCCTTGGCAACATTAAGTAAAGAAAAAAAGGAGTTTATGAAAAATGACCTTCACCCAAGATTGCTTGATTGAAGCTGTCACAGATGCTCTGTCAGCACCATAACTTTGCACATAAGCTCCCATAATCTCTCTCACACAAATACTGACTACATAGCATGTCAACCAATGTATTCTGCTGTACGATCTGGGTTCAAAGAATTTTATTAGGTAAATGGCATGCCCCAAGATCTTTTAGGAAGTGCCACCCTTTGTTTTCAACTTCAGCTTCCTAGAAATACAGTTATAGGGATATTATTGATTAGTTTCCTTTTGCTATAACTCTGTAAACATTCTATTAATTGAATTAAACTCTTCAAGTAAGCATTTGCCTATGAGCTAAATGTGAGCCTGTTCACAGATGGAGTCAATTCTTTCCTCTGGTCCTCCAGCCCTTCCCAACTGTTTTGAGAAAAGCAGTGTGATAATTTGCACAAGTGCTCTACCCTGTCACACCCAACGACTATCTGAATTTGGTAAGGAAAGCGGCGACTTGGTAACATTCAAAATTCCTTCATGCTATTGTCCCATTTTCACTCTCAGGAAACTTTACACAATTAAAAAATGAACATAGCTTCATTTTAGAAGGAAATAAATGAAGCTAGGAGAAGCAAACATTTTGCTATCATAGTAATAGAGGAGGCCTGACCCACGTGTCCTGAGATGCTCCACCTGATTAAATGTATCCCCTGGGTTTCCTCCTCTACTCTGGACAGGAGGGCTATGCTCAGTTTGTTAAGGCCTTTCGCAGACTCAAGCACGTTCTTCCTTGCTTGGCTTTGGGATGCAGAGCTGAGACTCCAGGGCTCTGACTTGGCGGCATCCTCCATTTAACTAGGTGGACAAAGGACATAGAGAGAGACAACAGCAGTCCAAAAGGCAGACCCTGCTTGCTTCTTGCTCTTTCCATTTTCCCAGGATTTTCATTGCTTTATCCTCATGGGAGCAGAGTTTCAGCAAGACTTGACTCTCATGAAAGCAGCAACTGTCCTTTCACCAGAAATGCCTCCCCTTCGACTTCTGAGTCCTAAACAGGAAGGTTGCTCCCCTGAGCTCAGAAGACAGGAGGGCAGAGTGACCATGCCCTGTCCTCCTTCCTTGTATAGATCCTCTGACCCTCCACCCAGGGCCTTTTGCTCTTCAGTTGCCCTGAGAGCAGTAGCTTCCTATAGTTTCTGGGCTTTGATCTTTATGTAGCATTCTATCCTTTCAAGTTTGGTGACTTTATACCTGGTTGAATTTCTGTGTATTCATCCATTCACCATCAAATAACTCATTTGGTTTCTGTCTCCTCTATGGGCCCCTACATAACCTCTTCTCTAAGGCTACCCTGCTGGTCACATTTCTAAAAGGGACTCCAAACGCTTCTTACTAACATCTTTAAATGCTAAACATGTACCAAGAAGTCGTCACTCCTCTCTGCATACTCCTTATCTTCCAAGAAAATGCATTTCACTGGATTTTGCATACTGTCTTCAAATAGATTCATTATGGCTCCTTGTGTAAAGTGAGAATTTTCTTGTCTTTAATTGCTTCTTTTCTTCTTCCTTCGTCTAGCTGTATAACACCTGTCTACACACCCATCCATCTCCAGCTTACCACTTAGTCCAAATATCTCCCAACTCGCTCCATAATTTCTCCTCACCCCAAATATTTCTATTTATTTAAGTTGTATAGATTAATTTATCACATATCATATACTTCATAAGTTATAATGTACTTATACAACATAATAATATAAACACAGTCCTATATTTTCAAAATAAATAATATTACCAAGTGTTATCTAAAGGAACCACAAATCAAAAACAACCTAAAGGTTTAATATTCATATGATGCTATTTATTCGTTATAATGAATAACATACATATAATAAAATGTTGCAAAAATTCTAGAGACATGAAAAAAATGCTTGACTTACTATTACATGAATAAATAGATATAACTTCCACCATGCCGAGAGATCTCAACTGCATTCAAGTACAGAAAAATAACAAAAAAAGAAAAATTTATTCAATAAAAGAGGAAAGCAGAGAGTAATAATTTTTAATAGTTTTACTTAGAGGCCACTGTAATTTTTCTATTTTTTCCTATTGTATCACATTGTCATTGAGAGGAACATTTTATAGTACAGAAAATGCAGTCTAATTATTTCATGTTGCCCTCTGAATATAGTAGTATCAACCTATGTGGACAGATAAACTTATCTCTTTAAACATAAGTTACTACTTTAAAGATGATTTTCAAGGTGAATTGAACAATGTAAAATAATAAGCAATGTATTTGTAACCTGAAGCTCAGGATGTAGTTTCAGGTTAACCCTTTATAACAATGAGCTTCAAATAAATTATTTCACTTCTCTGATCTGTATTTTCTCATTTATAGACACATATTTTCAACATCCCATAGGACTGGTTTTAGGCTTTTATTGGTAAAGTAACATTATACCGACTGAAAAGGCTATATTTAGGAATACATATGGATATATATGCATATAATAACAGTTAGTGGAAAAAAGAGGCCATGAAATTGAAGGAGAATGGGGAGGGTTATGTAGAGGGCTTGGAGAGAGGAAAGGGAAGGGAGAAATGTAATTATTTTATAATTTCAAAAATAAAATGAAAAGTTCTGTATAAACTGGAAGGGGAATATAAAATATTCTCTTGCCACATTGTTTTCTTTCTAGGACAACTTTGTCCCAAATAATTAAAACCTCACTCTTCAAGCTTCTAAATGCTGATCACTTGTTTCCTTTTGACAAATAACTATTATAATTCTACATTTTGAATCTGAGGAAATGGAATTTTCTTCAAGATGTAGTTAGTCTCAAGGGTCTCTATATCCCTCTCTCCCTTCCACCCTCCTTCCCTGCCTCTCTCCTTCCCTTCCTCCCTCCTTTCTCCCCTTGTCCTACTGAGGAATTTGAGATCCTCCCCTAAACCCACAGACAAAGCATCTCTTTAAGACTGAGTTATGTCCTACAAGTACAAATACAGAAGCAGGTTCCCCTGAGGTCTATATTGCTATAATATATCTTAATTGACCACTGTCAGCATTAGACTTTTTAATGGCCTCATTATTCTATCCTCTGTTTGGGATTCTGAATGTTAAGAAGAATATATTTCACAGAGTGGTTTTTACAAACATGTCAATGTTTGGGTGATGTTTGGCTGCATTTGCTGTCAAGTCTACCTTCATATTTGCCTTATTCAAAGATAATTTTTTATGTATTTAGTAATAAACCATGATTATTAGAGTTCACCAGTATTCAATTATTACATAAATACTACTTAGAATGTAAAGTTTTGCCATTATTTTGATCTTATGGATATTGTTAGAGAATACACAATCTCCTGAGCTCTCCATAAACAGAAGGCCAGGAGAATGCCTTAATTCCTTAATATTACTAAATAAAGCTGGGTACTTTATTTAAAAAGATAGGTTTACTTTAGCTAAGAGATTCAGAGGCTTGCCATAGTTACTTTTCTTTTGCTGTGATGAGGTACTATGATGAAGGCAACTTACATGAGGAGTTTATTTGTGGCTTACTGTCCATGACTCTCATGGCAGGGGGCATGGTGGCAGACAGGCAGACATGGTGCTGCAGCAAAACCTGAGAGCTTATATCTTGAGACACAATCACCAGACAGAAAGAGACTGACAATTACTTTTTGAAATCTCAAATGCTGCCCCTAGTGACTCACCTTCTCCAACAAGGTCACAGGACCTAATCCTTCTCAAACAGTTCCATCAGCTGGTAACCAAGGAATCAAATATAGGAGCCTATAAGGTCAATTCTCATTCTAACCACCATAAGACAGAAACATCTCAATCCTCAAAGTCTCATTGCACATCATACCTGTCCCACGAAATCACAGAGGAGAATCACATTGAATAATGGCTCACTATTCATAAGAATCAGGGCAGGAATATGAAATAGACTCATTCAGTACCAACCCAGCTCTTGCTGTAAGTAAACCACTTCCATAAGACGTAACCCAATCCCATGAGAAGGGCATTAGTTTCTTCCCAGCATGACCTTATCTCCCATAAGTTCTCCTTCTAAACTGTTCCATTTTCTTATAATACTATTACATCATGGATTCAGCTTTGAGTGTATGAAATGATGGGGTAAGAAAGGTAAATCATATCCTGAACATAGTGTGTATCAAGAAATAAACAACAATTTTCTACTTTCCTATATTTGTCCTATACCAAAAATAAGTAAATAAATAAACCACCAAGTTCTAGCAGTCCTGAATGGTCATGAATTTATTTCAAATTTCTTCCCAGTCTAGAAATACCTTTAAAAGTTTCTCAGACTATGAAATAACTTAACATTTAGGAAACTTATTGGGAAATAGTGCACAAGCACAGCAAGATATTCTACTTCTTTATACATATATAGAATTTACTCATTAAAGTATTGAGCATCTTTAATTACAGTGCTTGGAAGAAAAAATATTGTAGAAGTCAAAGCGTTTACTTTCCATGCAGTGCCAAAAATCTACTTGGTTCTTGTTTCCTACTAAATCCCTCACCCCACTTTAATATGAATATGGTGACAAGCCTTTGTTCTAGATGGAGAATAAATTCCATCAGAGTAGAGAGCGTATTTTGTTGCCTTTTATACCCAGCTATGTGTTATGTTAGGTAACAAGTGACTAATGAGCAGAAGGTGAAATGTTTCCTTTATTGAATGGAAATAAATGACTCTGTAGCTTGTGCATATCAAAATAACTTTGGATTCTGAGTCAACTGAAGGAAAATTTTCTGCATTTTTCCAAGGTCAGTCTCATTATCAGAGGCAGCTAGCACCCTTCAAACTCAGCATTTGCTCTCCCTTCTTTCCTCTATGTAGGTGGAGGCTGCTCATGTGTTTCAACTGCCCAGATGCAAAATAATTACACAGAAACTATATTATTTAAAACACTGCTTGGCCAATAATTTAACCATATTGCTAGCTACCTCTTATATTTTAAATTAACCCATTTCCATTATTTTATATTTTACCATGAGGCTCGTGGTTTATCAGTAAGGTTCTGGTGCTTCTGGCTCCTGAGGCAGCAACATGCTGTCTTCCTGACTCTGACTTCATTCCTCTTCTATCTGTTTGGAATTCCTGCCTTGCTCTATTCTGATAAGCCACTGGCCAAAACAGCTTTATTCATTGACCAATAAAAGCAACACATATACAGAAGGACTTCCCACACCACCTCTATGCTTGATAACTGGCTGATATTTTACTAAAAAGTTACCAGGATATAGTTATGCTTGTCAACATTCTGGATTATCAAGGAATTAGATAGAAATGCTTCTCTAGATTGAAAATGATTGTTTGATTGTCACATTAAAAATGAATTTTAGGTGGGAAAGTATGATTAAAATAGAAAATATAACAGGTCATGTTGACTGAGGTTTCTTTCCTGCCCAGTTCCCACAGTCATTAAGTCCCAAAGAAATCACACAGAGTCTACATTAACTATAAACTGATTGGCTCATTAGCTCAGGCTTCTTATTAACTCTTATAACTTATATTAGCCCATTATTCTTGTATATGTTAGCCACATGGCTAGGTACCTTATTAGGCAAGGCAGTCACATCTTGCTTCTTCTGTGGTCTGATCAGGACTGTGGAGGAATGGGCTCTTCTCTTTCCAGAATTCTCCTGTTCTCATTGACCCACCTCTACCTCCTGTCTGGTTGTCCTGCCCCTACTTCCTGCCTGGCTACTGGCCAATCAGCATTTATTTAAAATATAGTTGACAGAATACAGACCACTATCCCACATCAAGGTCACAAAGTAGGGAAGAATGTAAGTTGGAAGACTTTTTGTAGGTTTTGCCTTAGTGTTTTTGTCCCTTACACATTTGGCTTGATAGATTAAGTAATGTAAATCTTAAAAACACATTTTCCCTTATTTAAGCAATAGAAAGTTACTTACAATGATTTGGTTTCTATTAATGCTTGATTCAAAATTCTTGACCTCAGGTTTCATTAATTTACAGTAGCATGTTTAGTCTCCACTAATACTAATTTTCTTGGGGTTAGAGAGTTTTGTGGAATTTCAATGTAAAATATTCTTAAAGCAAAGGCATGTGTTTCTATTGCTATGGTATACAAACAAATGGTTAACAAATGCATTCCAGCTAAGTCTGATTAGCCATAGGGGAATAGCACTGAACATAATGCCATATATCAAATAAGACAGAGATATAAACATTTCATTCTTTTAGTCTATACCTCCACATTTTTCTCTTCTGAGCCATCATTTCAATTTATTAAATACCTTTTCCCAAAAAAATCTCTTCCCATCTCTAGCAGAGTTAATCATTTTCCATTTTGTATAGCCTGTCTGTTAGATAAATTATCAAGCTTAATATAAATACAACAACTAAAATCATCACTGTTTCCTTAAGATTTCTTACTTGTAATAAAATTAGGAAACTTTAGAAGCAGGATGTGACCTGCCCCACTGAGGAAGGTACTGAGCCATGTGCCAACATTGATAAGAATAATGGGCTATGTATGTTACAAGAGCTAATAAGAAGCCTGAGCTAATGGGCCAATCAGTTTATCATTAATATAGACCTCTCTGTGTGATTCTTTGGGACCTAATGACTGTGGGACCTGGTGGGAGGACAGAAACCAAACCAGGCCCTTCGCACTACAGAATGGCGCACACATGGATAACTGCATCCACAGAAAGCCTGAGAAAGCTTGGGAAAGAATAGAGTAGAGCATGTTTCCTTGGTAGCAGCAATTTCTCAGGTCTGTTCTGCTTACTAGATGCAAGCAAGCACTCTCATCTAAGAGAGGCTTCCTCACTCAGCTTTAGCTGCAAAACCTTGCAGCTCTTTTAAGAGGTCCTGCCACGAAACACTTAAATGGTGCTGATAAAAGCTAACTGCATGCCTTTTGGTTTTCAGCCCTAGCAGGAAAAAAGCTGCACCATTTTAAAATGCTGGCTTTATGGGCTGATCTGCCAGGGCAAACTCTGACTCTTTCAGGCAGTCGGTCCGACTACCACGAAGCATATGAATGTGGTGACTGCAGCTTGCTTGCTGGCAGGGACCTGGAAATGCCATAAAGTTGTGGCAATAAACATGGCTACAGCCAGTACCTCAGCCATGAGGCTGAAATCTCAGAAAGCTAAGAAATGGGCTGGATCCAGTCGTTAAAGACATGGCTTTACTCCTCTTCATATTGCTTAGCAAATTAAAGACTCAAGTGGTCAAAAAAAAAAGAGAGAGAGAGACACAGTAAATATAGATTCAGATGAGAAAAACCTCTAAATGGTTTACAATGTGTTAAAAATATATGCAAGAAAAACGTTAAAGTTCTTAAGAAAGAAAGAGAGTAGTTGGGCGTGGTGGTACACACCTTTAATCCTAACACTTGGGAGGCAGAGGTAGATTGACCTCTGTGACTTCAAGGTGTGGTATCACACACCTTTAATCCCAAAGCTTGGGAGGCAGAAGCAGACAGATCTCTGTGAGTTCAAGGTGTGGTAGCACACACCTTTAATCCCAGTACTGGGGTAGCAGAGACAGGCAGATCTCTGTGAGTTCAAGGACAGCCTGGTCTACAGAGTGAGTTCCAGGACAAAGATACACAGAGAACCTGTCTCAAAAAGCCAAAAGTTAAAAGTAAAAATAAAAGAAATAGAGGTTAAAATAAAGCCACATAAAGATGGAAAATACACAGAGAATCTTGATACTGTATGCTATCATGCTCTCTTTGAATTGTTTGAATGCTGAGGAAGGAGAAACAGCTGCTAAAAGATATTTGCTTATAAATGATGCTGAATTAATCCAAGATGGGTATTTTGAAAATACCTTGACTTCAAAATTGAAGTCAAAAGGTATGTTACTTTGGAGAAGAGATTTTTCTTTTGTTTCCACAGGGAATGAGAGGCTGTGGATTCATTCTGAGTTAAGACAAATCAGGTTTGGTCAAGAAAGACCACCTGAGAAATCTCCGGTAGGAACAGATGGCCTGGATGTCTGAGTACTACATCCAGAACAGATTCAAGATTGCTACCTGAGATGATCAAGCTTCACAGGATACTCCAGTCAGGACTTAATCATAATTCTAAATTTTCTTTGGGTCCCCATAAGATTATCAGTGCCCCCAACCAGCCGGAAGTAGCCTGGAATACTAAGCCCACATTCCCAAAAAATGGAGTATGGATATTTTCCTTTGTTTAAAAAAAAAAAAGAGGGGGAAATGGTGCGGGAGAATTGTCTGTATTCTGTCAATCATGATTTAAATAAACGCTGATTGGCCATTAGCCAGGATGTATAGGTGGGACAACCAGACAGGAAGTAGAGGTGGAACAAGGAGAATAGGAGAATTCTGTGAAGCAGGAAGCTCTTGGCATTCCTGCATGGACCACCGAAGAAGCAGGATGTGACCTGCCCCACTGAGAAAGGTACTGAGCCATGTGGCTAACATTGATAAGAATAATGGGCTATGTACGTTACAAGAGCTAATAAGAAGCCTGAGCTAATGGGCCAATCAGTTTATCATTAATATAGACCTCTCTGTGTGATTCTTTGGGACCTAATGACTGTAGGACCTGTTGGGAGGACCAAAACCAACCAGGCCCTTCATACTACAAACTTTAACTCATTATCTTTTACTTCTGCAGAATAAAACATACATAAGTAGATAATTAGTATTTATATTTTAGAAAAAAATAATAATCAATTAAGATTGTGGAATTGGTTTTGTATATTTGTAGTAAACATTATTGAGTTCATAAACTTGCTCTCTCCCTACTGTTGAAGGGGAGCTAGGAGGATAGAATGGCTGGGTTATTTATTTCACACTGTGGCTTTGCAAGCTGATAAGTGATTGTGTTTGCATTATCCATTATAGATGCACAAAAGCACTGCTTTATAAATAATGTCCTATTCATTCATTCTGTTTTACTCTCCCTGATGCCACAGTAAGCAATCAATTTCAAAAATGATCAACCTTATTCAGGAAGCATATGTGTGATTTTTGCAAACATAGAATATTGGACTGGTAGAGACTTGCCTGCATAATTAAAAACAAGCAAGACAAACAAAAAAAGAAAGAAAGGAGGGGAGTGAAGGAGGGAGCAAGGGAGGAAGAAAGGAAGGAAGAGCAGGAAAGATGGTAAGCAAAATTTTCAATCACTTTCCAAACAGAGAAAGCAGACCAAATAAGGTTTTCAAATGAAGAATTTTAAATGCAAAGGACTTGTTCAGAGTCTTTTGTATTTGAAAAACCAAACACCAACTTCAAAAACATAATAGATTTCATAGGAACGTGTTTATCCTGAGGATGAGTCATATCAGTGGTCTCCACTGCCTTGCTTGGTCCTTCCTCATAGATTGCTTTTGATCGCTATTAAAATAAATGTAATCTAATAAATCTAATTAACTAATTGATAGTTAATAGTATTATTATTAATGTTCTATTATTTCCTGATAACAAACATTTCAGTTGAAACCAACTATGGCTACTAGTAGGTAAGTGAAATAAATGCATTGCCTCCCTTTTCCACTGTGTGCATAAAGGATGCTTTTAATTCTCTCCACATATCTACCTACAAATCACTAAACAAAGAATGCTTACTTAATAGTTTCAGAAGAATAAATGACTGAGTTATAGAGAGGTGGAGAAAAGAGAGAGCTATTAGGCCAGTTAATTACAGAGATTTATTAATTACCTTCATTTATTCCACTAGAGTCCAAGGAATAGGTCACAAAAAGAATAAAGTATTCATGTCTATTTATTGAAGGATTAAGTATTTGATGTGCATAGATTTACTCTCATATTTATTCAACTGTACAAGGGGTGACAGATTTGCCTCAGCAGTTCATCTTGTAAGTGGAAATAGCATCAACATAGATTAATCTAGCAGGTTTGTGTTAGTTGCTGGCTTTTAGTAGTAGTAGTAGTAAGAGTTATTATTAATAGTAATACTTAGGATTATGCCCACGGCTTCCTCATGAATGCTAGGCAAGCATGCTAATATTAAGCTAGGCCCTTAACCAAATCTTTATTGTCTTGCTTGTTCACCATTTTCATTTTGCTTTTAAAAAACGTAATTACATTTCTGCCAGGAAGTGGTGGCACATGACTTTAGTCTCAGCATTCAGGAGGCAGAGGCAGAGGTAGTGGCAGGTGGATCTCTGTGAGTTCAAGGCCAGCCTGGTCTCAAAGCAAGTTCCAGGACAGGTACCAAAGCTACAGAGAAACCCTGTCTCAACAAAAACAAAACAAATTGCGTGTGTGTGTGACTCTGTGTGTGTGTGAGTGAGTGTGTGTGTGAGTGTGTGTGTGTGTGTCTGTCACATACAATACAAGTGTGAAGCTCTTTAGGTCCATCATGGGGTATGGGGGTCATTTCAAGATCAAACTCAGGTTTTAAGAATGAAGATAAGTGTCTTTACCTTGTGAGTCTTTACATCATCCCTGTTGTGTTTTCATGAGATAGGATCAGGTATAGCACTTGATGGCTTCAAACTTGCTATTTATCTAGAATGACCTTGAATTCCTGATCCTCTTGTCTAAACCTCTCAAATGCTAAAATTGAAGCCACATACCTCCATGTCTACTTAAGGCTTTTGTTGCTTTGAGGGGTTTCTTCTTTATTTAATTTTGGGAAGTTTTAATTATAAATGGATGTTGAATTTTGAAAAGTTAGGTTTTTTTGTAATGAGAAAATTGTGAAGGTTTTTGCTTCTTTATACTGCTGTTATAGTATAGGACATTGGTGAACTGGCAGGTGTTGAAGCATCTCTGCACATCAGCCATGAAGTCTGCATGATCATGGTGTACGATTCTTTTAATGTGCTTGTGAATTTGGCTTGCTATTTTACTCATCCGATTCTTATTTCATATCCCGTATGAAGTCAACTCAAAATGTGTTAAAGATGTAAGTATAAGACTTGAAACAAAAAAAAAATGGTGTAAGAAAACAGAAAGTGTCATATTATCTGGGCAAAGATTTTTTTCCTTTGGATATGACACTAAATGAATCATAATCAGTAGCACTACTAAAGACATTGTATTGTACTAAAGTGTTTTTGAAAAAAACTGAAAGAAGGGGAAGAGAGAGGGGGGAGAGGGGGACAAAGAAAACAGAAGAAAAACAAAATGGAAGTAAAAATTAGATGTATTGATAAAATGTCAATATCCAAAATTAAGATAAACTTATATAGCACAATAGAAAAACCACAAAGGAATAACATCAAAGAAAGGACATAGCCTTATTTAAATACGCAAAAGATTCAAGCAGAGCTATCTTTGCAGAGACATGTAAATGATCAACAGGTATATGGAAAGTGTTCAGCATCACTAATAATCTAAGAAATTCAACTCAAACTGCTGTGAAACATTTCCGCACAGCCATTGGAATGGCTATTCTCATAATGGCAAAGGACAATGTAGAATTTTAAAAGTTTGTTTTATAGCAATCTAAACTGTGTTTGCCAGCATCTGGGGAGAAAGGAAAGAAAGCAGTTTGGAGGTTGGGAACTCTTCTTCTGACATGCTAGTGCACATAGAGGAGTCACTCTACTATGGTAGACTACAATGGGAAAATTTTGTCCATGTCAAAAAGCTAGAGGAAAAGATTTTGAATACTTCCATCACAGAGGTGATGAATACTTGGGGAGATAGATACATTATCAGTAGTAAAATTATAAAGTGTGTATGTGCATCAAAACAGTACATGGTACCAGATAAGTATGTACAATTTGTATGTGCCACTTAAAACAATAGGCTTGTGTGAGGGCAAATTCTTCAATGACAGCACTTATCAGGTAGAGTCATGAGGATTGTGAGTTTGAGGCCAGCCTCATCTATTTAATAAGGTTCTTGTTTCATTGAACTAAAAAAATATTAACTAAATCAAAGTTAAAAATTAAAAAAAAATAAATTAAAACAATAAATTCTACATTTTCAGTTGAAATTTAAATTTCTATACTTTCTATGGAGAATAATCTCACATCTTCTCAAAATAATCAAAACAGTGATTATTCTACACGGAATTCTCTTTGTAGATATATGTCCAAAACACATGAAATCATATGGCATTATGTCTATTGTTATTCAGAATAGCCAACATGCAAACACAAGCCTAAAAACCATTTGAAAACATCAGTGACCATCAGGGAAACAAAACCCAAAAGTACATTCAGATCTCATCTTATTCCAGTCATAATAACTAAGAAAACACATAACAACGAATAATGGTGTGGATATGACAAAAAGAACACTCTTTGCTCTTGGTGAGAGTGTAGCCTGGCAAACTGGTACAACTACTGTGGGAACCATTACGGAGACTCTTTAAAAAGCTCAAAGACAATCTGTTGCTCTATACATAGATCCATATAACCCAGCTATATCACTCTTGGATATATATCCAAAGGACTTCATATCCTACTACAGAAACACTTGTTCATTCATGTCTATTGTCATTTCATACAAGAGCCTGGGAATTGAAACAATCTAGATATCTATTAATGGATAGATAGATAATGAGAATATAGTACATATTCACAATAGAATTTTATTCATCTGTAAAAACAAATGAAATTTGTGGCTAAATGGATAGAACCAGAAAAAAATGTATACTTAGTATTATACCCTAGGCCCAAAAGACAAGCATCACATGTTCTTTTGAACAAGTATTCTATACTCAAACCTTGTGTTTAACTTGGAATACCTCTGGAAACCAGGGAACTAGGAGGGGGTCACTAAAGTTGGAGGGAATAGAATGTGAGAGGAACTAGTAGAATGTAAGCGATATGAAGAAAGAAAGGGGAATAATAGAGGAGGTAAGCTTAAGTGACGAGAGGGAGAGGCGAACAGAGGAGGTATGGGGTGCAACACTAAAAACCTTCAAAACAGTCAGAGGAAAACCTAGAAATCTACTGTATTATAAACTTTTTAACACATAGAGACAAAATCTCCCTGAAGCCATAAATTGCCAAGTGAAGGGTTTCTTGTCAGGTATGTAATACCTCCCTTCAAGTTCTTGGTCAGAGGTATTCAGAGACCTCCCCAAACACTGAAGTTTACTCTCATTGCTCTTGGTTGCCAACCAGAACTTGATGGTAAGACCCCGTTGCTGAAGACATCAAATGCTTTGGTCACAGGAAATGGAAAATCAAGTTGGTTCTGACTAGAAAACTTCCTCCATGCTATATATCTCTAACAGTACTAGAAAGTGCTATGCTGGCTGCTGTAGGGGGAAAGTTATCAGTAGTCTTACCCAGATATGAGCAACAGTAATGACCAGTCTAGCAAGATATGCCCATGGGTGTGATAATGGCATGGGTGTTATGGAGGTAACCAACCACTTTCTGTTTGGATTTGGATTTAAGGAAGGAGCTTATCCCTAGAACTGTAAGTCTGATCTAGAACCCATGGCTGAGAGAACTAATAGAGCCTTGGAGTAAACCTGTCACTAATTTGCTAAATGAACATAGTATCAAGGTATCAAAATTATATATATATTAGTGCATGTCTCAGTTTTCATCAGAGGATCTTCGTGCAAGGCATGGTGGTTAATACGGTAATTCACAACTGGTCAAAATGCAGAGAACAAGTGTCTTTGGAGTGCTCAACCATAACTGGGAAGTTTATATCACAGACCCCTCCCACCATGGCTCAGGGAACACGGCAGAAGAGGAGGCAGAAAGATTGTACAAGCCAAGGTTGAAGGGGACTGCTGTGAAAGTCTCTTCTGGACACGGCAGGCTGTTGCACTCACAATTTCACAGCCTGAACAGCACCTACACAATATCAAGACCATCAGCATTCCAGTATGAATGGGCAAAGAGTACAAGAGCCTCTGCCATTGAAAGAAGTCACTATAAGTTTATGGGTACTGGAGAGGGATTAATTGTATTTAAGTTGTGCTTCTCTGGTAGGTTGATCATGCTCTAGTGGGTAATTGCACATATATGGGCAGCACTAAAGGGACTTAGTAGGCTAGGAGTAAAAATAAAGAGAACCTGAAGGCGAAAGGGTTAACTTATTAAGGACATCTGGGAAGAGCTGGAAGGGGTTAGCATAGAGTGAATGGCTGACTTAATAATTTTATTTGAGAATTTCATTTCACTATATGTAAGTCCAAAATATCTTAAACACAGAAAATTCTCAGTTTTTACTTAGACTGCAATAAAACCGAGAGAAAAAAACCCACTATTTTATAATAGATGTATGCGCCCTGTGAGAATGGTGATTACATCTATATATTTCAGAGCTTAAGACAGGAGCTGACAGATACAAAGACTCACATTCATCTTTAATGCTGAATTCACGTCCACCTAATATGATTAATGCCACATTCTCCCCTATAGAAGTTAACTGAGAATTGCCATTATAGGATTGAGCAGTAGGCATCAGTCACTGTTGACTACCAGCATTCATGCTTTTCCACTTGGGGGGATCACCTGAACCACGTTGCATGTGAGCTTGGTGGCAACATCCGCAAACAAACCTCCAGTCCAGAGAAGACTCCTCTGACATTCTGGACTATTCCTCAGGATTACTTGCCCAATTTTTGTTTCCTTTTAAAATATATTTCTTGGTGTTTCCTCAATTCTTTAATGTCTTACCACCAAATTACTAACAGATTGCTCATTCTAAATTAGCAAAAATATGTTCCTATTGCAGGCAATGAAGCAACCCCCAGTAAGCTGTCCATAAGTGACATCTAATTGATTTTCTTAGAAAAGTTGCCCAAGTGGTTACAAGCAAGTTAACAATTACCAATAACAGTCCAAACAGATGACACTGTGTATTTCAGCAACTGACAGAAAATAAGGTCACAGGCAGGGACTGTTATAAATTCCTCTCATTTTACCTAATTTAAATAGCATCTGAATTCATCTCTAGAAACACAAGAATGTAAACACTGAAGAAGAGAACTATGTTGCTCTCTAGAAGATATAGCAAATGCCTATCACTGAACCCATGAAAACTCTCCTCAGTTAAGAAGTTCTGAGCTTCCAAGTGCTGATCCGCCAGCTTTGAATTGGTCTGGAAATTAATAAATCAATATCTGGTAACATATCTAAGTGTTAGTGCTGCACAAACCTAGAAATATAGCTTTTAATCATTACCACTGGAAAACAAAGGTATCACATGAGTGTATAGAATACTTATAGTTTTTATTGGAGTTATATCAAAAGCAGAGCTGACACTTGGGTCTTAGGTAGCCTTTGCCAGTTCTAGTTGAAGAAGCACAGAAACAAAGGAAGGACTGGGCCAGTACAACAGCACTTTGATCTTTCCCATGGGGAGGAAAGTCACAACCCCAGTTTTCACAAGAAATGGGAGAAACTTTCCCTAAGAACATTTCTCTGATGATCCCTCAAATAAAGCTTTCTATGGCATCTACAGCCTTTTCCTTGTACCCTCTAGGAATGGAAGCTATTCGGATGTGTTGGAGAAGCAGCTTGTTGGTTCCTGGCCACCTGGCTAGCTTAGACCTGAAATAATTACACAGAAACCTTATTAATTAAATCACTGTTTGGCCCATTAGCTCTACCTTCTTATTGGCTAACTCTTACATATTAATTTAACCCATCTCCATTAATCTGTTTATCGCCACATGGCAGTGGCTTACTGGCAAAGTTTCGGCATGTCTGACACTGGCAGCGGCTCCATGGCATGTCTCTGACTCCACCCTTCTTCCTCCCAGCATTCAGCTTAGTTTTCCCCACCTAGTTCTGTTCTGCCCTTGCCATACATTCAAAGCAGTTCTTTATTCATTAACCAATAAAAACAACATGCAGACAGAAGGACTTCCCACACCACTGATGCATCCTGCCACTGGTTTCAGGTACATGAACAAACAAAGAGGTATGAGAAATGTATAGAGTAAACCTTTTGCCATATACACATTTAAAGACAGTGCGTAGGAATTAGGTTCCCTTTTCCTCTTGCTCAGCTGTTTTCAGGTGATTCAACATCTAAACTCAGGATCAATGCTTTCTTTCCTTGTGGTGAACCACCACGAAGGCACCAGTGCACATATCCGAGTGATTCTAGAATCATATTTATTTCCTTGAATATATGTGGTTCTGAAGGATGTTAGGCAACCTTGAACATTAGTGCCCTTGAGAATTAGCCATTGAGTATGCAGTGTCTTTTTTCTCCTTTGCTTTTATGGCTACCTTAGCCATCTTAGGATCTGTGTTTTGGTCACTATGTCCCTCTTTCATGAGCCCCTAATCACATAGTACTAATGGTGATAGGAATTAATGCTGTCATATATTTTAGCTACTAGCTCATCTTCATATGATTATGGTTAGATGAACCCTAAGCAGCTTCCTGAATAATACTGAGGATTTAATTAAATAACCTTTAGGCAATTTCCCAGAGATTCTATGCTTTTGTAAACTTTCTCCCAATCATCTCTTACAAAGTCAGTTAACTTCATCTTTCTACATTTGTCAGCTAGTAACAGTGTATATGACCTTGACCACAACAGCCTTCAGTATGAGAATTCAGTATTGTCAGGATTGGGAAAATAATTGAGAGTGCATAGTCCATTGAAGCTGAAGGAGTGGTGTCATTTCTGTCTGTGAAGCCAGACACATAAAGTATAAAGGCTAATCCATGGGCTCACAGAGCCCCACTAATCCCTGAGAACCATAAGCAGCTTTGCAAATTTTATCATGAACTTGCAAAGCTTGTTTGCCACTCTATAAAAAAAAATCACAGAATTTCTGAAATGTTTATTGGAGGACCCAGTAAGGTCACTCACTAGCATCCTTCATTAACCCCTCTCCAGCTTTTCTTAAAGCACTTCTGAGAGAGCTTTCTTCTAAAGTTCTGCTCTCCAGATCCTCTTCCTATTCTACAACTCTCAAAGTACACTTCTTCGTATCATTAAGTTATACCTCTGTCAATTGATGAACTTCTGGTCAATTGATGAACTTCTGAAAATGCAATAGACAAAAGTGAAATCAGATGAGAATAAATAAATTATATAAATAATACTGATGGACTATATTGTACCAAATCTACCAGGTTTTCCAAAAATCCTGTTTTAAGCATTAGAAGAAACATTTTGCACTGTGCTTTTGTCCATATAATGCATAAAGTGATTCATTTTGGTCTTTACTAGTCTTTTTAAATTTTTCTACTACAAACCTATTTTTCTTTCAGTTGTTTAATTTCAAGCAACAAACACAAGTTCTATCTACAGTACCTGGGTTACTGTTTTTACTTTCTCAAACTGTCAAATCAATATCATACTCGAAAATACAATCTCTTGTGAGATTTTCCTAGCTACACATCAATACTCCATGCCTAAATCATCTTGAAATGCAGTTCTTTTATATATTTCTGGAACAGAATATATCATAGTATACCAAACCTACTTCTGTCTTATTAGGTCTATTTCCTTCAAACAGAAAACCAGGTATATTATCATTATGCTTATTTTTTAATGGCTAGGAGGCCACTTTTATTTTTAAAAATATTTGCTAAATCACATGCTACTTATGGACTATTTGGCTATGAAGATATAAAGAAAGGTTTCTCATTTTTAGTTTGATATGTGATAAACATTCTTCCAAGAAAATTTCATCCTATCCAATTTCCTTAATTCATTGGAAATTGAGGTTGATATCAGAATAACAAATATATAACAAGGGAAATAGATTATCAATAATGGAAGTTTTAGTGATCTAGTAGGCAAAAAATGAAATGGTAGGTAGATATAAATAACACTCAATATTAAATGATTAAAATTATTCAGTGGTTAAAAGTTATAAAAATTAACTATGACATGTAATAAGTAGAGAAATCTTATCTACCATATACATTATATTAATTATAAGTGTAAGAGTTTATAGAAGTTAATTACCTTTTTGAAGACTCTTGTGTATAGATAAAAATAACCTGAATAAATTTACTCTGAGTAGATTGATTCTCATATATATTATCCTATTTTCAAAATATCTAAGACTTAGAAGATGTGTGGAAGAATAATTCCATAAGCATCACTCTGAAAATATCACTCATAGAATGCTCTTTTCCCTGGATGGCTAGAACTTGAGACATTAATATTTTTTGATAGATAGAGAACTGATGGTAGCCTTTTTGATAAAAAAGAATCAAATTCTTAAATTTTAAGATTAGCAAAAAAATACAGCTTAATACTGAATAAATAAAGTTAAATAGCACAGTTTATGCCTACTATTGATTTTAACCAAAGTGAGTTAGTTTATAAGGTTTATCTTAGGCAACAACCAGTCTAGGCAAGAATGGGTGGATTTGCAGATAAGAGCATGAAGTTTAGACAGAGGTTGTGTAACTTACTCATGGAATACACTAACAGACAATAGCACTGAGCTTTGCAATCATGTCTGCAAATTCAGTGCCACATGGCATACAGCCATGTGCCATAGCTACCACTACTGTCAGGATATGGTATTCACAGATGTAAAAAAAGTCTTGATTTCTAGTTTCAGCTCCGACATTTATTTCAGTAAGACTAATTAAGGCACTTTTCCTAGCTATATCAAAGAATTGAGGCCAAAGACATCACCAAAAATGTGAAAATAAAGAGAAACGAAACCAAGATATAACACAGATGTCAATAAACATATGAACTAATGGGAATAGTAAAAAAATAATTTTAATGAATTTCTGAAGATGAATGCAGACTAATTTAAGTGTGAAAAAATTTTGAGGTCCAATATCCTGATAAGGTTCTTGTACTGTTGCAGTTTGTGTATAAATATCACACATAGATGTAAAAAATTGTGCACAGGTAATTGAATGTTGAGACCCCCAACTAGTGATATTGCATTGGTAGATGGTGGAACCTTTAAGACGTAAAGCTTAGTTGGAGGGAGTAAGTTGTTGGGGGCAGACTTTAACTGTTATAGCCAAGCCCTACTTCCTGATCTACCCAAATGTGAGCAAGCAGCTTCCTGCCCCTACTGCCATACCAAGGACCATTCCTGATGCTATGACTTCCCCACCACAGAACTGTAGATTCAGTGAGGTAAAATAAACTTGTCCTTCTTTGCCTGTTCTTAGGTATTTAGTCATATCCACAAGAAATATAGTAAAATAAAATATTGACCCTGAGAATCAGTCATTGCTGTAATGAACCTGACTGTGTAATTCATGAATTTTTGGAAATAATTTGCATGAGATTCCTGAAAGATGTGAGAGATGTGAGTTAGAGACGCCTAGAGTGGTGTAATTACCCCTTAATGAGTGATTCCTGTAGATAAATGGAAGATGAGAATGCTCACAAAAACAAGGACAGTAGAGGCCAGTATCATAGGTTTAAGTGGGAAACGGAGGCTATCAGGTATTTGACTAGAAGCCATCTGTATTACATTCTGTGAAGGCATCAACTTATTTCTGCTTGTGTTCTGATATTTAAGAGTATGGCTTAATTCCAAAGAAGTGGACTAAGTTGTTTGGCAGAGAAAATATCAAGGCAACATAACATTTAGGCTGTGGCATGGTGAATGCTCCCACTTCTTAGCCTAATTTGCAGTGAAAGAAAACCGAAAAAAAAATATGGAGGTAGGAAGCACACAGATTTTTTTATTTATTTTTATTGAGCTCTACATTTTTCTCTGATCCCCTCCCTGCCTCTCCTCTCCCCCTTCAACCCTCCCCCAAAGTCCCCATGCTCCCAATTTACTCAGAGGTCTTGTCTTTTTCTACTTCCCATATGTAAGTCTCTCTTAGTGTCCTCATTGTTGTCATAGCCAGAACCTGTAAACAA
This sequence comes from Ondatra zibethicus, assembly GCA_004026605.1. Lineage (NCBI taxonomy): Eukaryota > Metazoa > Chordata > Mammalia > Rodentia > Cricetidae > Ondatra > Ondatra zibethicus. Next base: position 79,161 of record PVIU01006153.1, on the reverse strand, counting down.
CCTAAATGCCCCTTGACTGAAGAATGGATAAGGAAAATGTGGTACATTTACACATGGAGTACTACACAGCAGAAAAAATAACAACATCTTGAATTTTGCAGGAAAATGGATGGAGCTAGAAAACATTATTTTGAGTTAGGTAACCCAGACACAGAAAGACAATTATCACATATACTCACTCATAGGTGGTTTTTAAACATAAAGCAAAGAAAGCCAGCCTACAAACCACAATCCCAGAGTACACAGATTTGTAAGGATAAGCTGAATATAGATCAGGAAAGAACAAGTTAACAATTTTCCTGTGAATAGCAAGAAACATGTCCTCAGGATACCTAGACCCATTGGATACCCCAGCTTCTACAAATGTAAAGAATTTTGAAAAGAGAAAGTCAAGGTTAAAAATGCCACCACTTAAGTTCTCTGTTCAAAAACAGCCACATAAGGAAGTATTTCCAAAGGTCAACAAGAAGAGACCCAGAGCTTCAATAGGAGTGACCATATCTTAATCTTGTCAGCAGTACCAAACGGTTTTGCTGATACACAAGGTACAAAGGTGAGCATGTCATGCAGACTTATGCCATGTCTCCATAAAGCTGTTAAGGTTCTGAAATGTATGGCAGGTTCAGAGTCTCTATAAAGAGGCACAGAGAAGGAGGCTTTGTGCAAACCTGTGGAGGTAAAGCTTAAGTTTTAATGGTGACCCTGAGATATTGGAGAGCTCCACGATATCTACAATACAATATCCAATTCTACAATGGGCTATTGTAGAAATTTCACTGAGGAAAGCCGTACACACCAAGTAGAGTCACATCAAAAGAATTCACTAATGCTACAGACAAAATACTGAAAGATATAGGGCTTCTTAGACCAATGGAGCATAGACCTGAGAGACCAGATCTGTAACTTGGGATCAGATATTTTAATCTTTCTTTAGTCCAATATTTTTCTTGATAAGTCATTATTTTCTCTTAAAGAATGTAAATTTTTGCCCTGAACCAAAGTGTATTCTAGTTTTTGTACTTTAGTTTTTGTTTTTATAGAAGCTCACAGATCATAGGCCAACTGTGTCTTACAACACACTTCAAATTCTGTGGCTTTTGAACAATGATCAAACTGTTTGGAAACTTTTGAAATTGAACTGTTATCATTTTATGAATTATGAGAAGTTTGTGAGCCTTCAGAAGTAAAACATTATGATTTGGATGTGAAATATCATTCACAGGCAAATGTAATCAAAAATGTATTCTGTAGATGGTAGCACTGTATTAGGGGATTATGGAAGCTTTCTGAGATCATGTCTTACTAGATAAAACTGGTCACTGAGGAATGAGTTTTGAGATTTATAGACTAGACCAGACCCACTTCTTGTTCCATCTCTACTTCTTGATGCTCTCCATGCAAGTAAATGGCTTCAGTGTCTTAACCCCACAGTCAAGAGTGACTCTTTACTGCTATGTCTTCCCACATCCTGGACTAAACTGAAACCTGAGACAAAATAAACCACTCCTCCCTTAAATTGCTTCTTCCCAGTTGTTTGGTCACATTAATGATATTTATCTGTAAAATTTCCCGTAAAAATATCAGTGTGAGCTAAGAGAATTCAAATGTCAGGTCTGGCAGAGGAAGAGGGAAGCCAACAGCATGAAGTATATACAAAGGGCTTCCCATACAAATCTCTATTCTCCAATGGAAAGATTTTACCAGTTCCCCATGTAAGGTTAAAATAACGTATCATAATTCCTATTTTATTCTGCCTTCCTCTATTATCTAATTAGAAGGATGCACAAGATATATTGTGAAGGTCGCAGTTCAGAGATATAGACCCATTAAAAGATAATACTTGCTCAAAAAAAAACAGAATGTTACTCTTTCCTCACAGAATATTTTTCAATTTAGAATGTCATTATGCTACCATTAAACCCAACACTACTTGAAACTATGAAGCAGTGAAAATGCAGTAAATACACCTAACCTACTAAGTTTGGTAGTTTACAGAACAATATAGTTTCAGGGTCTTTCTTTGCCCATGACCAGGACCCGTGGCTCAGTTAGTCACTGTCATCAAGAAATAACATTGTAGCATAAACTGCTAGACCCGGAAATAAATAATACTCAAATTTTAAGGTACATTTCTACTGATTAGTAGTACCACTTTTAATAGTAATAAATAATGATAGTGATAATCCTAATAATCTTTATCATTGTATGTCAAGAGTAATATGTACTCAAAGCTACATTATCAGGTCACCAATAAAACAACTATATGATTATTTCTGGATGGACTCAAAGATACAGACTTGTTGGCAGAGACTGCTTGTTAGTTTCACAGATGGCTAGACCTGAAATAATCACATAGAATCTATATTAATTAAAACACTGCTTGGCCTGTTAGCCTATGAATATTTCTAGCTATTTCTTACACCTTAAATTAACCCATTTCTTTTCATCTGTGTATCATCACGTGGCTGTGGCCTACTGATAAAGTTATGTCTAGAATCTGGCATCTGTCTCCTGTGGTGGCTACATGGGATCTCTTTGACTCTGCCTACCCTCTCCTCCTCTATCTGCTTGGAATTCCTGCCTGCCTCTATTCTGCTAAGCCACTGACCTAAGCAGCTTTATTCATTAACCAACAAAAGCAACACATATACAGAAGGACTTCCCACACCATTTCCCCTTTTCTGTCTAAATGAAAAGAAAGGTTTTAAGTTTAACATATTAAAATTAAATATAACATAACAGGTATCAAGCAAGAATTACAGTTATAATATTTATATCTACTTTATCCTTTATCATAACTAAGGAAAATTATATCTATTCTTCCATTCCATCAAAGACTCCAGAAAGATATAATATTACCTAAGTCAACAAGAAGTGCATTGTAAGCAACTTCTTGTTGACAGAGGTTTTTGTCCCACCCAGTCCTGCAGTCATTTAGTCCCAAAGAAACACACAGAGGTCTACATTAATCATAAACTAGGTTGGCCTATTAGCTCAGGCTTCTTATTAACTAATTCTTACATATTAACCTAAAATTCTTGTCTGTGTTAGCCACATGACTTGGTAACTTTCATCAGTGGGGCATTCTCATCTGTGTCCTCTATGTCTGGGTGACGATTGCAGACTGACTCTTTCCTCTTCCCAGAATTCTCCTGTTCTCAATGCCCTACCTCTACTTCCTGCCTTGTCACCCATCTATACTTCCTGCCTGGTTAATGGCCAATCAGCATTTTATTAAACAAGTACTTGAAACAAATCTTTATAGGGTAAATCCATTGTCCCAAAGCAACTACCAAAACTCTAGAATTGACAGAGACATCTCACTGCCTGGACAATCACCCAAAGTTCTTCTGTATCATTGGGGCATCCATCTTCAGTCTACAGCCCCATAGTATCTGGCAGACATTCCCATGAAGCAGGAAATTTTAAAAGCAGTTCTGCCTATATTGGCAGCTTGTCAGTTACTTTCTTCTGTGTCCTATAGACTGTCTGGCAGACTCTTTCATGAAGCAGAAACCCTGAAGGACTATCTGACCTTTAATCAAGTTTAGCAGTCATTTTTATGTGAGTCCTGCATGTCCAATTCTTACAGCATAACATCAGGCAGTTCAGGCAAGAACAGTTTCTTGCACAAATGTCTAGCAAATTCCATAATGAGCCTCTTCAATGCCCATCTTCCTCTTGAAGTAGATTGGTGCTGCCAGGAGCAGATGTGTCTCATTGTCATGAAAAGTCCTAAGGTTTTAAAAAATTTTAAATGCCATATTCTGAAGTCTTGAAAGGTTTGAAGAATAACTATCCATCTAAACTATATCTCTATACATCTAGAAAACCTAACTAACATGATGACAAGCTTGACTGTTTTTTCTTAATTATACATTACATTTTTAAATGAGCTGCACAAACACAATACATTAATCAAGAACAGAAATATACATATAACAAAATTGACCTTAAGTTTGTATCACTAGACCAAGAACTATACCAATGCAATCTGTATAGCCTTTAAATGTAAACAAACATTTGTAAACAATGTTTGGGAATTTGGACATAGTTCTTTCCAAATAAGTTCCTGCTATTTATTGGGCAAAGAATTTCTAGTGTTCTCTAGGGAGACCCCCTGGGGTGAAGGGTCTTGTTTCATCAAATAATATTAACCTGGAAGGAATCTACAGGATCTCATCCTCTGTGGAAACAAAAACAGAACCTCTTTTTCAAAGCAACATATCCTTAGATCCAAATTTTGAAGTCAAGGTACCTTTAAAATATATATGTTGGTATAGCTTAACAGCCCCCAGAATCAAATATCGCTCTGTACTTAGCCCATTTACAGTCAAAAAGTTCAAAGAAAACACGATATATGTAATCCAGACTCTGTGTATTTTCCATCTTTATGTGGCTTATTTTTTGTACTCCTTTAATCTATGACTATCTGTATTCTGTCTCTTTAATTTTTTAAAAAAACAATTACTTCTTTTTATAACTATCTATATTCTCTTTCTCTCTGTCTCTCCTGTCTACGTACATTTAACCAACACTGTGACCCATTTAAAGGTCTTTTCCATCTGGATTTGTCTTTATTGCATGTGTATCTGTAACTTTTTTTGACCAGGTTCGCCTTTTAAAATAAATGCTAAGCAGGCATGGCTGGAATCAACTCTGCCACCCTGCCTGTTTTCTCCAATAAGTCCAACATGGTGGAGGCATGTTCACTGCCTCTTAGACTGCTTCCTGGAAGCCATCCTCACCGCCTCAACTCTGAGAAGCACCATGTAGCATATAAACTCTTTTTATCTGAGTAAAAGCTAAGTCTACCATGCAATGCACTTCATGACCTGAAAATATCTCATCATTTCCTAAAAAAAGCACAAAACTAAAAGTCATAACCTATATGTTATATGATCCCTACAAACCATGTATGTAGATCAAACAAGCTACCCATGTTCCACCCACAGCCAAACATCTTTTTTCCTTTTGCGAACTGCACTCAGCAGACTTTGTGATAGGAATCCTACTTCAGTGTCAATTCACACATTTCCTAAATCCCTATAGAAAAAGCAGTCTTGGTAAGCTCTACCAATAGACACTATTTCTCTGAGGTCTGAATGGAAACAGGCAGAGATTACTTGGATTCTCCATGGTTCTTAGTCTTGCTTATTAATGAGGGATATGTAGCACTCTTTAGATATAAATAAGGATTTTTTCTACAGATTTGATCTTTCTTGCTAACAGAGTCTTATATATTTTTTTCTTTTGTAAATCACACAAAACATAGCATAATACTTTGGTAATCAGGAAGGATCAAATGAGCCCATCAGTTAGACTTTCTTATACCTGTGGGCTCTAGGAAAAGGCCCAGTCTACAACCATCAAATTTAAGGTTATCTATAGTTCCTATGGCGCTTCATTCTGCTCATTGAAATTCTCTAAGTTTGAAGCTCTGCTTGTCAAAATTTAATATACACCAATCACATAACTGTTTGTTTCAATATATTCAATATTCCCTGCCACTATGGGTGAGGTCCAGATTGATATATCCAATTGATAACTACTTTCCATCAATTCATGTTACCACTGTCATAGTCAGGTATGTGTTTGTGTTCATCCTCTGCTATGCAAGATGATGGGAAATGTTTTAAGAGATGTAGGAATTAACTCCCAAGCAAACCTACATTTATAACTTAGCTCAGTCACTGTGTCAGTTGTGATTTTCTTATTGGAACCTGTTATAAAGGTCACTTAGGGTCTTTCTATCTACAGAATTCTCCAGTGCATCCAAGGGGACTTACTTTTTGTTAGGGACTTCCTATAAGATTTATATTGCTCTGGCAACCTTCCCCACACCAGAAGCAGAAGTCAGAGCACAATTTCCAAGCATGAGATATGTTATTCCCAGAACCCACAAAGGTTTTTTTGAAAGACTGATACTTTCTTCCTAGTAAAATTTGTAAGATATATTAATTCATCCTTTACCTCTGGGGAAGGGATAAGTAACCTATTGTTCACTTAACACTTAGTGTTGATAAATCCAGATTGCTGCCTAAATTATGATGAAGTTTTGCTTTAAAACATTTCACAATATATATAGAAGATATACAACTCTATGTTGCCACAGTGATGAAATTGATAGAGTTGTGATAGAGACTGTTTTGTCTGTAAAGAAGAAAATTTTTAGTATTTGGCTCTCCAGAAGCAGTCTGCCAACTGCCACACTAAATCTCAAAACGTGTCAGAAATTTGAATGTTGGTGGCATTAGTGCCTCATCATTTGTATGCCATATATTTGACTACATATCTTAAACACTGCCAAAGCCAGCTTGTCTCTGAAACAAGTTTATGAGATGGTTGGGGCATCCACTGACTTTTAATTTCACATTCATCAACAGTTTATCATACTTAGCCTCCCATTATCTTTCTCCACTGTATCAGTGGTAGTCAACATCAGCCAAGTGACTCAGGGGTTATTTTCTTCATCCCCCTCTACATCTCAGTTACCTCATGGGCAACTCTCTGAGAGGACTCTTATCTACAGATAGAGCCCACCAGTGAAACTCTGGTGTATTACACGGCTATGGCTAGACCAAGGCTTAATCGTAACATAGCAACAGAAGCGTGGTAAACCCTTTAAGTCATGCTCAAGTGCTTCTCTCTGTCTTTTCTGAATGACAACTGTCTTGAGTTCATCCTCATTTATTATTTTATCCACCTGTTCACCAAGAAAGATATATTTGAATAATTAATTTCCTTTGAAAGAAAAAGACAATACGACTTGTACAGTTTCCACAGTGGTGTCTTCTGAAAATCAACTCCCAGAAGTGAAGGAGTCAGGACTAGGCAAAAAGAGAAGCAAAATTGTAATGCAGTCATAATGGATGCTTAATCCAACATGTGGGGACCTCTGTGGCTGAGCAGATTGGGCTTCAGAGATGCCTCAGATTGGGACTTCAATCATACTCTTTTTCCTATCATCTCAACTAGCTTGGAACATGGGCACAATCCTGGGAAGGCAGCCCTCTGTGGTCTGTGGCAAGTCCTGTACCTATTACATGGATGAGATGCTAGCATGTTGTGATTTCAACAACTGATGAAAGGGAAGTATGAACTCTTATGTTCAGAAGGTAGCATGTTCTGAGCAACAGAACCCATTATCTGCTACAGGGGCTGACGGGGAAAGATATAGAGTATGGTAGCGTCACTTGTGAGATAGTGAAAATAGCAAAATAATAATAATAAAAGCTGGACTTTAACATCCTTGGACTTGGTTCCCTGGAAGTAGAGACAGCACTGCCTGCAGCATCATGTCTGTCACCAGGGGGAAAGTAAAATGGCTGCCACTCCAGAAAGAAGCATCTCAGTTTCTAAGAACAGCATTTGGTGTCTTCCTTTTTTAGCTCCAGTTTGGGCTGTCATGTCGGTGAGACTTTATGGAAAAAGCTTCTGATGCTGCTAGAAGACATAGTTTCACAGCAAACTTCTTTATTCTCTGTCTCTTACAATGCTTCACTCCCTCTTCTGTAATGTTCCCTGAGCCTGGAATCTCTTAAAGATGTATCCACTGGGAATGGGCTCAACAATTCTGAATTTTTATTAGTGGTGAGATGAAAAAGTATAATACCAATGAACTGACAAACTGGATAAGAGGCCTCAACCCTATACAATGAACTACAGTTAACCGAAGAAAGCTAAGAGCTGGACACGTGGTCTTCCCCAGGGAAGCACGCACCAGTTGGTTGTCCATTGTCAGACATTCATCCTTGAAAACATCCATACAAGTAACAAATAATCAAACATAACAGTTGTTTTGGAATATGTATATGTAAATTTATGTGTGTAGGTGCATGTGTGTATATACAAATACATATATGTATAAAAGTAATTAGAAGAAAAGAAGACCACGAATATGAAGGCGAGGATACAGGATATCTGGGAGAGTTTAAAGGAAGGAAAGAAAAGGGAGGAATGTTGTAATTAAATTATAATCTCAAAAAAACTGTATTGGTACTTACTTTATGATCTAGCTACTCCTCTCGGGTATATATTTCAAACACAATTATATGTCCATTCAAAACTACATAAGAAATGTATACAATGACTTTATTCTTAAAACTAAAAACCAAGCCTTCGGTGGATACAGTGTTAAATCAGAGTATATTCACACTGCAAAATCCTACTTAGCAATTAAAATGAAATAAAATATTACACATAAATAATCGAGATGAATCATCTGTATCGAGGAAGAGTGCCAATCCAAAAGATTGCTATGTGGTTTCCCTCATATTTCCTCTTTCCGATGGTAAAACTAAAGAAGTGAAAAACAGATTAATCATTTCCAGAAATTAATTGTTGCCAGAAATCAGGGAAGAAGGAAGAGTAGAATTATCTAGCTGTATAATGGCACCAAGTGAAGCCCATAACAAAACTGCTCTGCCTTTTCAATGTTATGAGATTCATAAATAGAGAAGCGGCTGTGGAAAGCAGGTGTTATCTGAGAACAGTATGGCTTTTTTGGTTGTGTTACTGTACTACACTAAGACAAGAACCACTGTTGGAAAAAGCAGGTGGGTGCTCATGGAAGAACTGCCTGTATTACTGCTCAGGATGAATAATATGGAGTGACAATGTGCTCAAAATAGAAAACTTAAAACTCCACTTATAGCAATTTTACATCACAGAAAATGATAAATAGAAAATTTTGCAAAATCATAGTTTGTGAGGAGCTTGCAGCTGTTTGTGTGTATGACCAAGGACCTCTGGTTGGAGGAAGAAGATTGGAAAAGTTCTCGTATGTGGAAACTAGAGGAATGGAGCAGAAAGGATTCTAAAAGTCTTGTACCCTTCATTTCCTTATTTTTAATGGTTTGTTTCGAGGTAACACCAAATCCTTTTAAAGTACATATATTCCATACTCAAATTAGAAATAGTACTTTAGAAACATAGATACTGTCTTACAGAGCAACACAAAACATTTCAACCAATATTGCTTGAATCTGAATATTGGGGTGAGTTAATGATCTGTGTTTATTTCACAAAAAATCTTTAAGATGAGGATATTGTATTATTTTTACTTTTGTTTTTCAATACTCACTGGTTCAGAATTGCACCTCCACTAGAAAATTACCAGAGGAGTCTTTCAGAGCAACACAGAAAGAATATATGTTATTTCAGGTTCTGCCCAATAACAGTATAAGCTGCCTGAGAGTATTGCAGGCTTTCCCATTTTCAAATTGATCCAAGTAGGGAAGGGTGGCTGTCAGGAAGGTAGATTTGGGGTTTTACTTTGGTGTAGGAGGTCCTTCTGACTATGTGTTGCTTTCATTGGTTGAATAAAGAAACTGCCTTGGCCTTTTGATAGGGCAGAACTTCGATAGGTGTGGAAGACAGAACAGGATGCTGGGAAGAAGGGCAGAGTGTCAGATGCCATGAAGCTCCTGCCCAAGACTGACGCTGGTGAGAATCTTTCCCAGTAAGCCATGACCTCATGGTCTTACACAGATTGGTAGAAATGGGTTAGATCAAGATGTGAGAGTTGGCCAAGAAGAGGCTAGATATAATGGGCCAGGCAGTAATTTAATTAATACAATTTCTGGTTATTTTGGGGCTAAGCTAGCTGGGCGGCAGGACACAGCCCATTCCTCCTACTACATTACTTAATAACCTAAGTTTTCCTTAGGACTTGAATTTCTATGAAAAGAAATTTTTACATGATTCCTAATAATAAACATTTTTAATGAAAAAATCTTGCTTTGATTAGCCAAAATTAAATTTTAGAAAACAATCTAATAAATACTGTTAAACCTATTGTAATGCCTGAAACTGGGGAGGCGGCTTAGCAGTTAACAGACTATTTGTTTTCTGAGCGTTCTGCAGTTCCGTTTCTGGCTCCCACATTACGTGACTCACAATTGCCTGTAACTTCTTCTGTGATCTATGGCATCTACTGCACACACACACACACACACACACACACACACACACACAATTTTAAAAATTAAAAATATTTCAGCCCAAGAAGATAGACAACCTCCTTTGTTGTTTAATATTTTGCCACTAAATAAAGAAAATCAAGAGGGAACCAAAGCTTTTCTGTGTATCGAATAAGATTCTTTCTTAAGGAATGTTTCATCATTCATAATTTGCCTTTAGAGTGATAACATCACTCCATTTCCTTCTTTGCCACTCCTCACAGAGCTATAGTAACAACCTTCACCAGATACATCACTGTCTTTATGCCTTAAGTTGACCCACTCCCCAGATATCTTCAGAAAGACAGTTTATTGTCTTTTGTTTCAAGATTAGTCATTCAAGAAAAGTAAATACATATTTTGTTGATAAAAAATATTTTTCCAATGATGATTATTTGGCAATAAAAATGTGACACGAGAGAAACCATAACAGAGAAATGTTTTTCAGTGTTAATGTAAGTACAGAAATTTTTTTTTATATTATACGCAATTGTCTTTACTTAGTTATTTGTGAATAAATGAGTATTAGGGAAGGAGAGAGAGCAAACATGAGAGAACAGCAGAGCCTTGACTGACGAACTATACAGACTGAAATCCATATTTAGACTTACATAACGCCATGTCTTAAGTATGCATTTGGTAATTATTTTCAATGCATAGAAATTCCACAATCCAACCTAAGAAACAAGTTGTTATTAACCAAAGTGAAGGCTATCCATGACCTGGATAACTCTTCTAAGTCAAAGTCACTGTCATGAATTTGGTGTTTAGTGTTGCCCCTCACCATTTCCTACTGATTCATTCCAAGTGTTTCAGGAACTTGTATGTGTGTCTAAGAATTGCATTTTGAATTAAATAGGTTAATATGAAGTGTTTACTATTCAGCAAGAGGCACCAGCTAAGCTCTGCAATAGTAAATGCCAACTTAAATACAAGATGCTTTAGCTCTGTTCTACTGTCACCTAAAGTCACAAGGAGCCTTTATTTTCTTAGCGGTAAGGATGGAATTGTATGAGATGAGTGAGTCCCAACCTTTCATAAAAAACACTTCTTTTTAGTATTTGTTTTTCAATTTTAGTTATAGAGTTTGCCACATTGTAAAAGTACTTGGCTTTACCCTCCCAGTTCATAATGCTTCATGATGTCATCAACAAATTTCCCGATACCCTGATATTCATAAGGCACTCAGTGTTATGTTACTAAGTAAATTTAATTGTAAATCAAAGTGAAAAATTCCATTTTAATACTCCTGTAAAATTTTGTGTACACATGCTCTAATCAGGCAAATATGTTTGTATATGCATTTTTAGGTAATATTTGATACACAGACCTTAAGTAAGTAAAGGAAATTGGATCCAAAACCTACTTTTGATCCAAGTGATAACTTAGCTGCTTGAAAAGAAAACCTTTCTGTAACATAAGGGCCTGCTTGTCGGGGTTTCTGTCCTGGCCAGTTCCCACAGCCATTTAGCCCCAAAGAAAATCACACAGAGAGTCTATATTAATGATAAACTGATTGGCCCATTAGCTCAGGCTTCTTATTAGCTCTTGTAGCTTATATTAACCCATTATTCTTATCTATGTTAGCCACATGGCTCAGTACCTTTCTCAGTGGGGCAGGTCACATCCTGCTTCTTCGGTGGTCTGGGCAGGAGTGGGGAAAGAGCTTCCTTCTTCCCAGAATACTCCTGTTCTTCTGGCCCCACCTTTACTTCCTGTCTGGTTTTCCCACCTATACTTCCTGCCTGGCCAATCAGCATTTATTTAAAACATGATTGACAGAATACAGACAATTCTCCCGTACCACCTCTCTTTAGAAGGTCTTCTACCCTTTGTCATCAATCATATCATGTCAGTTCACAATGACGGCCTCATTCTCAGTCTGAGAGAATAATAGATAAGTTTATCCTTATAACCAAAATGCAGGCTTGTATTAAGTTCAACATTTAAGTTTGACTCTAAAAAGCAATTGCCTGCATAATTGTCCTTGTGCAGACACATTTGGAAGTGGTGACCTTTATATTAAATGGCTCAAGGGTTTGAGTAGTTCAGATTAGTGGATGAATACCAAAGTGTAGTGTGTATTTACCTGCAAGAAAAATCACTAGACTCACATAAAGTGTTTGTTGCAATTCAAATTTTGGAGAAATTGTTGACATAGGAGAACAGGATGTTCTTGGAAAGGAAAAACTGACATTGAAGACTGAATTTCTGAAAAGGTCTCCAAATGATTCTTTTGTTTTACAAGCTTATTTTGCACAAGAACCCAGTTTTTCTAGTCAGTCAGTCTTGTGGGATCTGTCCCACTGTTGAAACTATAGCAACAATGATAAAAACAATTTTATAACTTGAATCGGTGGAAACCCATGGTTCTTTATCAGAGTGGGTCTAACCTGTGCTCTCAAGGACTCCACATTGGCTAAAAGCTACATCCTTACTAACAAGAGTTCAAGAATCCTTGTTAGGCTCACTAGTGTAGTTACAGTAAAGATTTAATGTCAATTCTTAGTTGCAGGTCTGAATTTTATCTCTGAGAACGTAATATGATTACCAAATTGAAAGCATAAAATCTCACCCCAGAAGGAAAGCATCAATTATCTCACGCTCAGCAACATATTGCCTTTGCATTTTTACTTTATTTCTGAGAGAAGCTTCTATGTGTAGTTGGGGCAGGGACTCAAACACAACTCCCAACTCAGGGTTTAGAGGCAGAGACCAGCTGTTCAAATTAATAAGCAAGTCATTGGTTCAGTACCTGACAAAAATTAGACTAAGGAGATATGTTAATTGGAATTGAAAGGAATTCCCACAGCACCTGCACTGGGCTTCCCCTCACAACATGGCTCCCAGCCACACCACTGTGACGTCTGTCAAGAGCATGATCAGAGCATTGAGAACCCTCTTGTGGAAAAAGAGAAGAATTGAGGCCATGTGTTGGATTTCCACTCCATTTGCAGGAGACCAAAAGAGTTAATCAGTTCTTATTTAAAGTATTGAGTTACATGGAAAAATAATGCAATAAAATCTATTGAAACGTGACTGTAAAAAACATATTAAGAAGCCAGAGTAAGATCATCCTGAATGTTTACTTTAATTTTATCACAGACAGAAAACATATAAATGCAATCCTTTGGATGAAATATAAATCAAATCAGCATAACTGTGCCTGTGTGCTTAAGAACAACTAGGTATGTGTGACCTTCTCAGCTAGTGGAATCACACAGACCACAGGTCCCAGATAGTCACTGTGGTATTGTTCTTGCCAGCACCTTCCTCTCCTGGGACCTTCTTAGAAATGATAAACACCAGGTTCCACCTTAGACTTGCTGGAGCTGACTCTGAACCCTAAGAAAATAGCAGATGGTTCTGATGACATTTTCATTGTAGGAACATCAATTTAAGCCTTTAACTAAGCCGGTTCTTTTCTATCGGTTTGGAAATAATACTCTAAAGTTAAGACTATATTTTGAAAAGTCCCTAAGTAGGAAATATTTCAGAGTGAAAAGCATCTGTGAAATCACATTTTACAATTCTTTTTGATAGATGGGCAATGTAAGTGCTCAAAGATGGAAATGACAAACCCAAAGCCACACACACAGCTGTTTCAGAACAGATCCAAGTTCTGATGTCTTTGTCTCCAATTTCAAACATGGAAGGAAAACAATATTCATCCAAATACAGGAAGATTAGTGTAAATTTCATGTTTTGTATCACAAAGACCTATACTATTATTTACTTGTTCCATTTGTACAACTTCAAGAAAAAGCTATCATTTGTGTCTAAAACAGAGTCCAAACTTAAATATCCCTATCTGTAAAATCAGTCATTGGCTCCTTTAGATCAATTGTGTTCTCTGTCAGTCCTTTGATGCTAGTATATTCATCCTTAATGCCAGATAAGATTACTAAATATATATGCCATTTTGATAAAAAAAAAATGGGTGATCAGGAAGCCAAGGGCAGTCAATGACAAAATAGGTGGGCAGTAGAGGGCAAAGACTTTGATTGTTTTGTTTGTTTTTGCAACAATGGGATACTATAAACCTAACATTTCAGAGTCTGGCACAGGTCAATAAACCCTGAACCCCCACACAATCAAGGCTGTTCACTATGAAGAGAGGGTGACCACATCAACTCAGAGTCCCAATGAGTGAGTGGTCCTGTCAACTCACGGCTACACTATACAAACTGTAGTCACTGCTGCTCTTTGTAAAACGTTGAACTAGCAATTGATGTAGTAGAACTCTCAAAGAAAAATTAGAGAGAAGAATATTGAAAAGTCTAAATGAAATACCTTTTACAAAGTAATTGAAGAAGGGTTGGGGATGTACCAACTGGTAGAGTTCTTGCCTATCATGTCCAACTGCTGAGTGTGATGCGCAAGCATGGCATAAACTTGGTATGGTGGCATACATCAACAGTTTCTGCCTCAAAAAGCCAAATAAAACTAACCAACAAACTAGACAAACAGAACTATGAATAAAACAAAATTCTCAGCATGTAGAACACAGTGATTCTAAATTCTCTACAACAGTCGTTCACAACCTTCCTAGTGCTGTGACCCTTTAACACAGTTGTTCATATGCTGGTGACCCCCCAACCATAAAATTGCTTTGTAGCTACTTCGTAACTGTAATTTTGCTACAGTTATGGATCATAAGGTAAGTATCTGATAAGCAGGATATCTGATATGCAGCCCCCAGATTGAGAACCATTGCTCGAAAACATCTAAATGACTGGCAGGAGTAAGTGACAGAAATGATGAAGCAGTGCCCGGGGTCGGAAGGGGCTGTGCAGCATCTCACCACCTACAGATTTCCATCGGTCAGGTTAAGCGCCTTAACTCTTGGGGGGTTTTGATATTGAAGTAAGCAGAAGAAGCAGAGGAGGGTGGGGTGGCAGAATGAAATCCAGAGTATACAACCTGATAAACACTTAGGAAATAACACAAATATACAGTGAAAATACACGTTTCATTTTGAATGTCTTCTTAAAATTGAATTTTTTTGATGACTGTGTCATAAGTTGCACATTTTCAGAATTGTTTCTGGGTATTCTATTCTGTTGAGACCACGCCAGTAATATCCAAAATTAAAATTTTATATATGTCAAAAATTAGAAAGGGACTTGATACTATAACAAATATAATGCTATATACTATTCATTGGTACTTGTGTCTCCTACAAATAAAAAGTGAAACTTTTTGGAACTCCTGGTGTGAAGTATGCACATACCATATTTTAAATTCTCATTGAGTCGGGTCATTGAAGAGCCATCTCCTTGTGACTCCTTAGTTTCCTCTGTCTGCACTAACACTCAGAAAGTGGCGTGAACTCCCATACTGCTCTACCTCAGTTAAATTCATCTTTGCTTCTCCTCACTTTATAGCCAGAAAGGCTACCAAGACAAACATGCGAATGTTTACTATTTGACTTTAAACACTAGGTCATTGTGCTTGAGCTCACACTGTACACGGATCCTGGACAAGTGTCTGTATGTAGTCTGGGCTTAAATATCTGTCCTACATATACCTGCTTCCTAACCCCCCAAACCTTTATGGTTACTCACATGGTAAAAGGGAATCTCCAAAATTAATTAAGCCAGGAATATCAAGATGGTTAAGATACCCTGGGTTCTCTGGGCATCTGGTTGTTTATAAGAGTAAGACATGGGAACAGGCCAGAGAAAGACACAGGAAACTAGGAGCCAAGGTTTGAATGATGGCTATAGAGTAAGCATCAAGGTCACTTCTGTCAGCCCACTCTCTACACAGCCTTCAAAAGTATCATATCCTGGATAGTCATTTTCAACTGCTAACCTCTAGAGTTGCAAGGTAATAAATGAATTTCTACTTGAAGACACTAAATTTGTGGTAATTATTAGAATGGTGATTGAAAATGAACACAAGTAGTTAGGATAAGCTTATGATTGTAAAACACAGAGACTGAAAAATTTAATTTATAATACTGATTTTAAAAAGTATCGAGTTCACAGTTTATCCAATTCCACAGCATAGAGGTGTGTGGTTCCATATACAGGCCACAGTGTTACGTGTTTACTGAGCACTTAAAATATGAAATAAGCACCTCTTATTGAAATAGATAGTAACTGTTGAATTTAGAAAATTTACTACGAATAATTGGAAATATTCTAGGAATAATTTTATAGTAAAATGTTGTGGTTTGGATGAGAATGACCTTCATGGGCTCATATAGTTGAATGCTTGGTCCCCTGTCAGTGGAACTGTAAGGGAAGGATTAGGAGGTGTGACCTTTGCTGAAGGACATGTGTCAGTAGAAGTAAATTTTGAAGTTCCTAAAACGCTTGACAAACACAATAAAATTTATCAGCTTTGTGCTTCTGAATCAAAATGTGAGCTCTCACCTACTTCTCCAGGGCCATGCCTTCCTGCTCCTACAATGCTCCTAATAATAATGGCCATGAACTCTAACCCTCTGGAACCATGAGCCCAAAATTAAGTGTTTTCTTTTATAAGTTGCCTTGGTTATTGTATTTTGTCAAGGCAATAGAAAAGTAATTCAGACACAAGTATACATAATACATATTGAAATGTCAATATTTGACATTGAATTAAACAAAATTTATCACTAGAATTGGCTTCATCTACATGTTTTTCCTTTTAGTACAGCTATGGGAACACATGTGATGAGTGTTATTTTTCTACCTACAAAGCTTATACAAATGTTTCACAGTGGTTCACATATGAGATGTCTCCATGCATTCGGAAATTCTATGCACTTATACCTAACCTCAAAATAGGATAGTGTAGGTTCTCACCAAGCACTATTATATGCCACAGACTGGCTCAGGGGAGCCACTCAGACTGTGGGAGAAGCAGGGTCTTGGTAATCAGGAAGGCACAAGTTCAGCGAATGACAGACCGACACAACGCACAAGAGAGTGGTTGGAATCTGCTGCGATTTTACTGAATTCATGTTTTCATTATATAGTATTCAAACAAAGAACAAATCAGAAGGTCATGTATCCTAAGTTGGCACAGTACGAAA
The DNA here is from genome assembly GCA_004026605.1 of Ondatra zibethicus. Lineage (NCBI taxonomy): Eukaryota > Metazoa > Chordata > Mammalia > Rodentia > Cricetidae > Ondatra > Ondatra zibethicus. Next base: position 62,172 of record PVIU01006153.1, on the reverse strand, counting down.
GCTTCTTTTAGTCACATCAGCGATTTATAAGAAGAGCATATTATCAGGAACAGGTGTTAGACATAAGACATCCTTAGAAGAGGAACTCTTGTCCTTGGGAACGTAAACCTCAGACAAGTGGTTTCATCTTATCTAGGAATAGGAAGCTTCTGTTTCATTATGCTATCACAGCCCTTCCTCTTTCTCCCCTTTCTAACCCTTTCTTTATTTCATCTAGTGACCAAATATGCCTAATCAGTTCTCTGCACCTGCTGAAATATACTTTTTGTACCTTCTTATTCAGCAAACACCATGGGGGTTGGGATCTAGCAAGCCTATCCATAAAGTTCAAAGTATAATATAACACTCTTTGTCCATCAGCATTAACCCATCTATTCCCTTGCTCATCATACACCCCATGTATGACAAGGGTTCTGCTGTAGTCTTATTCATTCCCATACTGTGCTTTCCTATCCCAGAGCTGTTCCTGGAGAGATAATCCTTGTCTTGTAGATATATAGAATATCATTATTATAAAAGAGACTGTGCAAAGCCCATATCCCCCATAGCCAGCTAATTGAGAAACCCATCTATGTCTCAGCAATGGCTAATACTGGGCTGTCTGCCATTGACCTCCAGGAAGCCTAGTCCCATAGGACACGTAGCTCCCGTCCAGAATAATGACGTATGTCGTGTCTCACAGACGACACTGGAGTTGGTGTGGCAATTGTACAAATGAGCTTAGGGGCTGGAGAAATGTCTGAGCAGTTACCAGCAAGTAACTGTTCTTACAGAGAACCCAAATTTAGTTCTCAGCTCACCTAAAGATTGATCAAAACTGTAGCAGCAGCTCCAAGGAATCTGGCTCCTTCTTCTGGCTTCTCAGGCACTGCATTTATGTGTATACACCCACTGGCTTAATTATTGTTCTATGGATGTGAAGAGAAACAGTGATCAAAGATACTCTTATAAAAGAAATCATTTAATTGGGGACTTGCTTACAGTTTCAGGTTAGGGCCCTATGACCATGTTAGGAAGCAAGCAGCCATGGCCCAGGAACAGTAGATGAGAGCTACATCCTGAGGCAAAAGTACTAGAAAGAGTGGGGTTGGGGTTGAAGGGAGGGAGGGAGAGTGAGGGTGACTTGGCATGGCATGGACTTTGAAACCTCAAAGCCTTCTCTCAGTGACACACCTCCTCCATTAAGGAGTCCCACTCAGACAGTCCCACTCCCTGGTGACTAAGTATATGAGCCTATGGGGACCATTCTCATTCAAACCACCACACCTACACAGACATACACATATACACAGTTTCAAAAAGAAAACCTTTAAAAATAAGATTGTATATAATGTTTAGCTAACTCTGCCGCAAGGTATACATGTAGCTATTTTTCATATATATTAAAGACACTCAAGGATCCTGTTCTGTGGTCTTACTGTCAGCATGAATTTGGATGTCTAATATTCTTTGAAATTACATCATGAAGCATGAATTTTCAATCTTATCTTGGTTATCTGGAGGTGGCATTGCTTTTCTCTTTCCTAAGATAAACAAATCTCTTTGAGATTAGAATAAGGTGTCAGAGAGAATAAAGAATGATTTTACTCATCCTGGCAAACACTTGCATTGGTTTAATCATGTTCTCTATTGCATATAAGGAAAAAGAATAAATTGAAAAACTATGCAAACCAATGTGATGAATCTGTTAATGAAATATTAGAAATATTAATATGAATTTTACCAACTCCATTAAAATTCCAAGTAGTTTTAGAACCTCAGTCAATGGAAATATTTCCAAAGATATATTTTATAATTTCCTAAAGTTTAATTAAAATAAGCCTATGTTTTCTCTGTGCTTAGCAAATGCTGTTGTTTCCTTAATTAGATGAAATATAAATGCCCACCCCAAACTACCATACATCGTTACTATTGTGTAACTACTAAGTTTTCAGTGTAAATCATAAAGGAGAAATAAAATAGTATCAGAGATGACACGATAAATTATGCTTGCAATCAGATCATTCTTATAACCTTGAATAAATGAGAGGTAGGGTTGAAAATCATTTCCATAGCAATCCATTTGTCAATTAAAATTATCTCACTATGGAAATATAAAGCCTCGTTATGACTGTTCACCCAATGTGTAGGAATGTGTTCCAAGTGCCACATCTGTCTTCTCTCTGTTCATATCCCAATTAATTTAAAGAGTGATTACTCTTAAAGGAGAACTTAACAGTCAGATTCAAACCTCTAATTTTGTTTGGGAAATCGGGTAAGAATTTGAAAACCTTTGGCCCATGCAATAAATCCAGGAAAGATTCTTGTTCTGTATTTAAAATGAATGAAACTTAATTGAAATTATTATAAAACTTGCTGAAGTGTGAACAAAGAAAATGACTTTCATCTCTACTAAAGGTCCCTTGTGTTCCAGCTGCCTTGATCATAACCACCAGTCATATACTACAGAGAATATTGGGTTCACAGACCAAAGGAAGTTTGGAAATCACAGAAAGTTTGCTTTTGGATTTTTGTTTTCACTAGGCAAATAATTTTCAGTAGGCAAATAAATTGTAACTGTCTTATACCATGTCCTGTGAATATCAATAAATTATGCAAATTGAAACTCCTGTGCTACTCACAGTACAGTTTGCGTGACATTGTACCATTGCGAGCTGGGCAAGGGCCTGGGGATTGAAAGAACACACAAGAGACCTGGGTCATTCCAAAGGAGATGAGACAAATGCTGTTTATTCAAGTTTAGGGAAAACCTTATATACCTAGCTGCTGCACAATGGAATTCCCCCCAGGCAGGTGGGAAATTACCATGCCCAAAGTGGAGTAAACAATGGCCCTAAAGCTAACCACCAGGAGAGGAAGAGGGAGCACAAGAACAAACAGAATGTTTAGCTGGCTCGCCAGAAACTGTCCTCAAGATGAGCCCCGGGGGAAGGGGTAGACCCATGGACCCTACAGCAAATAAAGTGAAGAAACATATTGAGGACAGAAGGTTGAGTTATAAATTGTAGGACATTAGACATTTCATTTCAGAAAAAAAGGGGCTCATGTGAGACAGTAATAATATTTTTTAAAGTAACTAAAGAGGAGCTAGAGAGTTATGTCAGAGGTTAAGAGCACCTGAACGTCTTTCAGAGAACCAGCACTCATATGGTGGTTCACAATCCATAGCTCCAGTCCCAGAAAACCTACACCAAACACGCCTGTGGTGCACACACATACATGTCGGATAGCACACATACACATAAAGGAAAATAAATAAATCTAAAAAGAATTTAAAACTAGCCCAAGGGACAGGAAACATCCCTGAGATGTGTCAGAAATGTCAAAGAAGCACAGCTTTGTAACTTTGAGTTGAATCTATATAGGCATCTGGGAGGATAAGACTAACAAGGCGCCCTGTCAAGCAGAAATGTAAAGGTCTTAGAGGAACCTGTTTTTTCGGACATATGAAGGGATAAAGTGAGACTTTTATTAATAAATATAGAACAGCAACAAATTTTGAAAGAATTTTCATTTATATAATTTCTGTGCATTTGTATGAAACTTCTTATGCTAATTTCCAAAATTATGACCATCTCCAGGTAATTCTGCTTCAATTTTATTCTCTGCTTTCATCCCATTCTTATTACAATTTATTTTTTTAAAATATTTATTTATTTATTATGCATACAATATTCTGACAGTAGTATGTCTGCAGGGCAGAAGAGGGCACCAGACCTCATTACAGATGGTTGTGAGCCACCATGTGGTTGCTGGGAATTGAACTCAGGACCTTTGAAAGAGCAGGCAATGCTCTTAACCACTGAGCCATCTCTCCAGCCCACAATTTATTTCTTAAAATGCCATCAAGCTAACAGTCCTGCCATGTACTGCAATCTGTTTTAGGATGCTATGATCCTATTTTTCTCCATCGATCACCTCAAGGATGAGGGAGCAATAGCAATGATTTTGTGAGAAAATCAAGGGACAAATGTCACTGAGTAGAAGCCGTAAATTCTAAGAAAAATGACATTTGTAAGCAGCTTTATGAAAGTACTAATAGGCCCCTGATATGGAATTATAATTGGACATCTCAATATAAACCTCATTCTGCTTTTTTTTTTAAAAGAAAAAAGTTGGTGTAACCTTTACCACAATCTATAAGCAATAACATCAGGGGCATTGAGGAGATTCTGAGACAGATCTTAATTGTTAAAGTTCATTTTTCATATAAAAGAATAATGAATGTTTTCCTTTTATAAAGAATAAAGAACCTATACCAGGTCAGGCAATGTTCAAGTGCTAACAAAAAATATTATACCTGTTGCAAATTGGAGTGCATTAAAAAAAATACAAAAGTCTGTCTCTAGGAAATTTTTGTGGGCACTTTGGATGAAATAGAAATTGTTTTAGTCTATTTTATATTGAAAATATTGAAAAACAATAAAATACTTGCAAGCCAAATCTAAGAACACATTAATAATATAATCTGCATGATCAAGTAGGCTTCATCCCAGAGATACGGGGATGCTTCAATATATGTAAATTGATAAAAGTAAGTCACCATATAAACAAATTGAAAAACAAAAACATGATCATCTCATTAGATCCAGAAAGGGCCTTTAACAAAATTTAAAATCACTTCATGATAAAAGTCCTGGAGAAACTAGAACACAAGTGATATACTTAAACATAATAAAAGTGATTTACAGCAAACCCATAGCCAACAACAATATAAATAAAACTCAAAAAATTTCCACTAAAATTAAGAAAAAAGACAAGGATACCCAGTCCCTCTATAGACTAAGAAAAAAATAGGGAAATAACACCATTCACAATAGCCTCAAATATCTTAAGGAAACTCTAACCAAGCAAGTGAAAGACTTGTAGGCTAATCTTTAACACAGTGAAGAAAGAAATTGAAGAAAATATCAGAAGATGGAAAGACCTCTCATGCTTCAGGATCAGTAGAATTATTAGAGTGAAAAGGGCCATCCTTGCAAAAGTAATCTACAGATTCAATGCAGTCTCTATCAAAACTCAAACACAATACTTCACAGATTTTGAAAGGGCAATTTTCAGTTTCATATGAAAGCACACACACACACAAACAGGATAGCTAAAAACAATCCTGAATATTAGAAGAATCTCTTTAGGTATCACTATCCCTAATCTCAAATTATACTGCAAAACTATAGTAATAAAAACAATATGTCATTGGCACAAAAATACACATTGAAGCAATCAATTCGAAGAACCAGACCTAAGTCCACACATATGGACACTTGATTTTTGACAAGAAGACATAAATACACACTTGAAAAAGGACAGAAACTTCCACAAATGGTGCTGGTAAAACTCTATGGCTGCAAGTAGAAGAATGCAAATAGATGCATATTTATCACCCTGAACGAAACTAAACTCTAAATGAATCAAGAGCTCAAGATAAAACTGTATAAACTTAGCCTAATAGGAGACAAAATGAGGAATAATCTTGAAATCACTGGCACAGGAAAAGACTTTCTGTACAGGAAAACAATAGAAGAGACATTAAGACCAACAAGCTAATAAATGGGACTGCTATGGAATAATTTTTCTGTACACTGTGAATATGTATAACTCTCATTGGTTAATAAAGAGCTGACTGGTCTATAACTGGGCAGAGAGCGATTGGTTGGAGAAACATGACAAGGAAGATACTGGGAAGAAGAAGGGCAGAGTCTGAATTAATGAGCAGATACAAAGAGAAGCAGGATGGACAGGCTGTACTGGAAAAAACGTACAAAGTCATGTGGCAAAGCAAAGATAAGAAATATTGGTTAATTTAGATGTAGCAGTTAGCTATAAACAATCCTGACCTAGTGACTGAACATTTGTAATATATATTAAATCTCCATGTTGGTTATTTGGTAACTTGCAGTTGGGAAAAGAAATGTACATTCACATGGGACCCCATGAAACTGAAAAACAAAAGACACCAACATTCAGAATAATAGGTAGGTTACAGAATGGGAAAAAATCCTTACTAATTATATATCTTATAAAGGGCTAAGATCTAAAATCTATCAGAAACTACAGAAACTGGACTTCAAGAAACCCAATGACTCAATTTAAAAAATGGAAACAAAACTGAATAGAAAGTTCTTAAAAGATGAAACACAGGTGGCTGAGAAACACTAAAAGAGATGTTCAAATCCATAGCTATTGACATACAAGAGTTTAACAATAGCCCAGAATGGAGTTTAACAAAAGTTTATTTATCTGGGGATAAACTCACAGAAAGAATAATGATCTACAGTCCTCTGTGAGTGCTGGGAACTAGAACTGAATCCAACATCCAAGAGGCCTGCTGGATTCAATTCCATTTCATCTACATTTATAGTACATGAGACCACACCCAAAGTGGGCCAGTGTTTTAAAGGTTATTGGCTGAAAGAGTTCCCACAACATATTTGTCTAAATAAGAGACAAATAAGAATTGTAAGCCTAATACAAAATTATATACAATAATATCATTATACATAAAAATTAAAATTACAACCAGCAGGAACAATATCAACAAGAAATATATGTTCAATGTTTCAATAGTTATTCTATCCTAAGGATTCTGGGTCTTTTTATTAAAAATGGCTTGGCTAAGTCATGAGAGGAAAGTTACTAAGACTGTCTTGTTTTCAACCCCATCAAAGACCTGAAAACAGAAATAATATTACCTGAGTAAACAGGAAGTGCAATCAAGCAACTTCTAAAAGATACAATAAATGACAGAAGCAACTGGCTACATGGGCAATCACCCAAAATCTCATTTGCAACATTGGGGTAATCAATTTTGGCTAAATCCTAGGGTAACTGACAGACCATTTTCAGAGGCAGGAAATTTTGAAAAATTGTCTTACCTTGTCTTGGCAAGGTTTGGCAGCCTTTTTGCTTGTATCCTGCTAGTCCAGTCTTGACACTATGCATTTTGTCATGGCAGTGGTCAAGGCAGGGTCAGTTCTTTGCCCAAAGGTCATTTTTACCAAGAAGAAGAAAACAAACAAATGGAGTATTTTTTTGTTCCCAACATTCTCTCAGGAATAGATCAGTGCTGCCAGTAGCAATTATGATTCACATTAACAGAATACTAAGCTATTTAAATGTCATATTCTATAGTTCTTTGAAGTATTTGAAGATTGCCTATCTATGCAGCATACAAACTCTATGCATCTAAAGAACCTGATTAGCCTAATTATAAGTATGACAAACATGGATGACTATTGACCTACAATTCTTAATACATATATAGCTTAAAGACTAAGGTTTCATATTAAAAAATTAAACAATCTTTAAACAAATGAGACAATGGCCTACTGTGAGAAATCCTTCTGTATATGTGTTGTTTTTATTGCTTAATAACTAAAGAAGGTATTTTGGCCTGTGATAGGGCAGAATAGAGCTTGGTGGGGAAAGCTAAATTGAATGCTCAGAGAAAGAAGGCAGAGTCAAGAGAAGCCAGGTAGCCTCCCCCACTGAAGACAGATGCCAGGTGCCGGACAGAACTTTACCTTATAAGCCACAGCCATGTAGTGATATACAGATTAATGGAAATGGGTTAGTTTAGTATATAAGAGCTAGGCAATAAGAAGCTAGAGCTAATAGGCCAAGCAGTGACTTCTTTAATAAAGTTTCTGTGTGGCTATTATAAGTCCGAGCAGCCGGGAACAAACTAACAGCTTCTGAAAACAAATTGGCATGCCAACATAGTCTACTCTATCCACATAAACCTGAGAAAGCTTGAAAAGGAATTCTAGACACAAAAGAACAGAGTTAAGCATGGCTTCTTGGTAGCAGAATTTCCTTGGGTGGACTCTATTTGCTAAAAGCAAGCAGAGACATGAGTCCTTTAAGAAAAGTCTTCCTGATTCAGCAGCAGGAAAAAAAAAAAGAAAATGCAGTTTTGAAACAGTGCCATGACCTCTGGCTCTTTCAGGAGGCCAAGCATTTAAATGGGGTCTGTGAGCAGAGTGTTACAACTTGCTTGATAGGAATATAGACCCCATGTGTTTCTAAAAATGGGGCACTGTACATGGCTCTCAGAGGCAGTGAACATGCCTCTTCCACATTGGATTGCACAGAGCAAGCAGGCAGGGCCATGTTGGCCCCAGCCATGCCAGCTTAGCAATAAAAAAAAATAGTGCTTCTGGCCAAAATATGATTACAGATATACAATAAAGACATAATCAGATTTAAAAAAAAAAGACCCTCTAAATGGGTCATAGTGTTGGATAAATGTACATAAGCTTGGAGGAGAAAAGAAAAAAAGAGTATTGAGAATTATAAAAATAAGTATATTGTTTTAAAATAAATAAAAGAAAGTATTTAAAGACACAAAGTACAGAGAGTCAGAGATTAAAGGAGTAAAAAAATAATAAGCCATGTAAAGATGGAAAATACACAGACAGTTTGGATTATATATATTATTGTGTTTTCTTTAAATTTTTTGACTGTGAAGGAGATAAGTAAAGAGAGATATTTCATTGTATGGGCTGCTAAACTAAACCAATAGATATATTTTAAAGGTATCATGACTTCAGAATTCGGGCCTAAGAATTTGTTGCTTTCGAAAAGAAGTTCATCTTTTGTTTCCACAGAGTCAAGGAACCTGTGGTATCCTTCCAGACTAATGTAGTTTGATGGACCAAGACCCTCTGAAAGGTCATCATGAACACCCCCAAAAATATTTAACTCAACAAAAAGCAGGAAGCAATTTGGAAAGAACTATGCCCAAATTACCAAATATTGTTTATAAATGTTTATTACATGTAAAGGGGTTCATTTAGAAATGGAATGTATAATTGAAAAGTATAGGTTAATAGATAGTCATCTGTAATAGTCAAGCTTATAGTCATATTAGCTAGGTTTTCTAAATGTACAGAGATATATTTCAGATGGATAGCTCTTCTTCAAACCTCTCAAAGACTAACAGAATATGGCATTTAAATTGTTTTAATCACTTAGGACTTTTCATGAAAATGAGACACATCTGGTCCTGGCAGCACCAATTACTTCAAGAGGAAGATGGGCATCAAAGCGGTTCCTCATGAAGTTTGTTAGCCATTTGGGCAAACAACTGCTCTTGCTTGGACTGCTTGACTGGACTTGCAGGACCCACAGAGAAATGACTTCTGAAGTTACCTAGTCTGCCAGACATTCTGCAGGACACAGAAGAATGTGACTGACAAACTACCAATATAGGTGGAACTGTCTTTGAAATTTCCTGCTTTGTGGAAAAGTCTGCCAGATACTATCGACCTGTAGGCTGATTATGGATGCTCAAATGGTACAAAAGAACTTTGGATGACCGTCCAGGCAGTAAGATGTCTCTGTCAATTCTGGAGTTCGGAAGTTGCCTACAATGTACTTCCTGTTTACTTAGGTAATAATATATCCATCTGGAGTATTTGATGGAGTTGAAGAATAGATAGTTATATTTAGCATTTTCCTTAGTTATGATAAAAGATATAATATTGTAACTGTAATTATTACTCAATAACTCTTTTGTTACATGTAATTTTACTATGTCAAAGAAAAAACTTTCCTTTTTATTTAAACAGAAAAGGGGAAATGGTGTGGGAAGTCCTTCTATATATGTGTTGCTTTTATTGATTAATGAATAAAGAAGCTATTTTGGCCTGTGATAGGGCAGAATGGAGCTAGGTGGGGAAAACTAAAGTGAATGCTGGGAGAAAAAAAGGCAGAGTCAAGATAAGCCAGGTAGCCCCCCATCAGAGACAGATGCCAGATGCCAAACAGAACTTTACATGACAAGGCACAAACATGTGGCGATACACAGATTAATGGAAATGTGCTAGTTTAGGATGTAAGAGCTAGCCAATAGGAAGCTAGAGCTAATAGGCCAGGCAATGATGGTATTCATAGCTTTTCTTCTCCTGTGGAAACAAGAGTGAAACCTTTTGCCAACGTAGCACATCTCCTGGTTTCCATTGTGAGGTCAACACATCTTTGAAATACAGAAATTTTTTCTATTATCCAATGTTTCTCTGCTGCCATTTTTCCTTTCTCATTAGCATTAAGAAAATTCAAGGTTTATAAAGCAGGTGATCTATTTCTGAGGATATTTTTCATCACTTTCTGTTTATTTAACATATCTCTTATAGTTTAATTTGGTATTTCTATAACTGTCTGACCTGTACGATTGTGGGAATACATGTAATATGTTTTATATTATAATAAGAACAAATCTTGTTTAATTATTTAGAGTTATATGCTGGTCCATTGTCTGACTTTATTTGTGCAGGAATACCCATGTTGGCCAAAATGAATGTGTGGTTACCAAATCCAGAAGCCAAGGGACTAGCACATACTTTTCATTTGCATATCTGGTAGATGAGACCATACCCAGAGTGGGCCAGTATCTTAAAGGCTATTAGCTGAAGGAGTTCCCACAGCACATAGACAGCAGACAAACACAAAACTACTTTGAGATATCATCTTATACCAGTCAGAATTGCCAAGATTAAAGAAATATATGACAGTTCATTCTGGCAAGAAGACCACTCATTCATTGTTGGTGGGAGTGAAAACTTTTACAACCACTATAGAAATCAGAGTGGTGGTCCTCAGGAAGCTAGAAGTAGGTCTCCCTAAAGACACAGATATACCACTCTTAGGCATATATCCAAATGACTCTACCTCTTACTACAGAGATTCTTGTTCATCCATGTTCATTACTCCTCTATTCATAGCAGCCAGAAATTGGTACCAGCCCAAGATGTCCATCAAGTGATGAACGATTAATGAAATGTTGTATATTTACACAGGGGAATATTACTCATTAGTTTAAAAGATGAAGTCGTCTTTTAAAGGTACATGGATGGAACTAGAAAATAAGTAATCCTGAGTGTGGTAAGCCAAACTTAAAATGACAAATATGTTATATATTCTCTTAAATATGGATGTTAGCTTTTAAGTCTTCCATAGTCATGCTACTGCTACTATATATAACATAATCACAAAGGTTAAGTATAGGGAAAGTGACTAGAAGAAACAGAAAAATCTCTTGAGAAGTGAAAATAGAATATATAGTTATGAAGAGACTGGGGACAAGACTGTAATGGGAGGATTAAGTGGAGATGGGGAGGGAAGAGATGATATGAGAAGGGATATGGGTACAGGCAGCTAACACTAAGGATCACTTGAGAGGTCATAATAAATCTATTGCAGAATCTTTTTATGTTTGTGTGTATATATATATAATATATACATATGTATATATGTATATTATGTCTGTGTATGTGTGTGTGTGTGAAAGAGAGAGAGAGAGATCTACAACACATCACCAAAGAAATCTGTCTCAAAACTGCAACTAGACCTCTCTGAACATCCAAATGAAACCTCCATTGACAGGAGTTGTTGACGAAAGGAACCCCATAAAAGCTCCCAAACAATTCAGGATATTTCTAAGGCTTTTGATTTCTTTCTAAAAACTAAAGGCAATGCTTTGTTGCTAAAGACAACACCTGCAATACTCATTAAGCATAGAGAAGATGAGCATGTGGATACCTAGAGCCTTCACCCATACTGATTATTATTAATGGTACTGGAAGGTACTCTGTAAGAAACTAGAGAAGAAAGGTAAACACCAACCCCAATACAAATTTTTCAACCTACAATTGTGCATGATATGCTGGTATAATAGTGGCACAAAACAAACCATTAATTGAATGGAATTAAGGCCCAGTTCATGAAATGGAACCCACACTACTTGATCTGAGACTAGATAGCCCATGGACCTAGAAGAAAACCAAATATTACTATTATGCTAAAGGAAAATAGCAATAAAATAATTCCTAATGGCATTATGCTATGTTCATAGATCAGTGTCTTGATCATCCATCATCAGAGAAGCATCCTCCTGTAGTTGATGTAAACAAATATGGAGACATACAAATAAAAATACATATAGCTAGGTGGTGGTGGTGCACACCCTTAATCCCAGCACTCAAGAGGCAGAGGCAGGTGGATCTCTATGAGTTTGAGGCCAGCCTGGTCTACAGAGTGAGTTCCAAGACAAGCTCCAAAGCTACAGAGAAACCCTGTCTTGACAAAAACAAATAAAGAAAAGAAAATGTGTATAAAGTGAGAGAATTTTCAGTTCTAAATAAAATGTTTTTAACAAACCTCTTTCCTCGCAACACAAGGAATTATGTGTAAGAAGTGTGTGTGGGGGGAATTCTAAGAGCCAGTAGGGGTTGAAGACACCAAGGAAACAAGGTCTTCTAAACACAACATGGGTAATCCATGTGAACTACCAGAGATTGTAGCAGCATGCATAGAGCCTACATAGATCCAAGACAGATGGAGTGCCAGCACTGAAAGGGGAAGTGATCATGAGCCCCATGCCTAACCCATAAGCTATCTCTTGCTGGCAACCACTTATGTAGGTGGAGGGAGGGCCTGCTTTTCATCCCGGCAGCCCAGCTGACACCCAAAATAACCACACAGAAAATGTATTCATTTAAATCATTGCCAGGCCCATTATCTCTAACCTCTCATTGACTAACTCTCACATCTTCATTTAACCCATTTCTAATAATCTGTATATCATCATGAGGTTGTGGCCTACTCGGAAAGACTTAGCATGTCTGACCTGGCATCTCCATGGCAGCTCTCTCTTACCCTGCTTTTTTCCTTCCAGCATTCAGTTCTGTCTTCTCTGCCTACCTAAGTTCTGCCCTATCAGGCCAAGCAGTTTCTTTATTAATTAATCAATGAAAGCAACACACAAACAGAAGGACCTCCTACACCATTTTACCTTTTCTGTTTAAACAAAAAGGAAGGCTTTAACTTTAACATAGTAAAATTACATATAACAAAACAGGTATCAAGCAAGAATTATAGTTACAATATTTATATTTACTTTATCTTTTATCATAACTAAGGAAAACTATAACTATAATTATCTTTAACTTCATCAGAGACTCCAGAAAGATATTATATTACCTAAGATAACAGGAAGTACATTATAAACAATTTCCAAAACTCTAGAATTGACAGAGACATCTCACTGCCTGGACATTTACCCAAAGTTCTTCTGTACTGTTGGGACATCCATCTTCAGCCTACAGGCCCATAGTATCCAGCAGACTTTTCCATGAAGCAGGAAATTTCAAAGACAGTTTAGTCACTTTTTTCTGTGTCCTGCAGAATGTCTCGCTGACTCTTTCATGAAACAGGAACCCTGAAGGACCATCTCACCTTTAGGCATGTTTAGCAGTCATCTCTCTGTGGGTTCCTCATGTCTAGTTTTATGATCAGTCCAGGCAAGAGCAGTTTTTTGCCCAAATGGCTAACCAACTCCATAAGGAACCTCTTCAATGCCCATCTTCCTATTGAAGTAGCTGGTGCTGCCAGAAGCAGATGTGCCTCATTGTCATGAAAATCCCTAAATTATTAAAACATTTTAAATGCCATATTCTGTAGTCTTTGAAAGATATGAAGAATGCCTATGAAACTGAAATATATTTTATATATCTAGAAAATCTAACTAATATGACTATTGTTTGACTTGACTATTATCGATGATTATCCATTAACAACCTATATTTTCTAATTATACATTACACCATTAAGTGAACTACACAATCACAATACCTCAATCAAGAGCAGAAACACATACAACAAGATTGACCTTAAATTTATATGAATAAAGTAAGGTCCATACCAATGCAAATTATTTATATCTATATCATATCCTCATTTAAATATAAGCAAAGATTTATAAACAATATTTGGGACTATGGACATAGTTTTAAGCCTTCTTAGGTTTTACATGGAGTTAGTCAACCATGTTGGTGTGCCAACTGTTGACAGAGGGAGGGCCTGCTTTTCGTCCCAGCCGCCCAGCTATTTGAAGTTGGAAAATAAAACCCTAAATTTAGACTGCTCTTTCTGGTGGCATATTAAATTTAAAAAAGACATAGAAGAAGAAAGCTTTTGCTTTTGGTGTGCTTGCCCTCATGTTCATAGGTAAATTTGTCTACTCTAATGCTGAGGCATTTTTTAGTTTGTACAAGAACTTACTTCTTTGGTTATCCAACATATACTGAAAGACCACCTGAAACAGACCATAGCCTGCCAGCCATTCATATATATTAATACTAATTATGGTACCAGAAATGATTCCACAGTGACAAGTCTGAAATGAACTTTTAAGTTTCTAATACAGGCTTTCCAATTCACCGACATCTATAGCTACTAGAGCCTCTTCTAGAAGTGGTGCGGGATAATTGTCTGTATTTTGTCAATCATGTTTTAAATAAATGCTGATTGGCCAGGCAGGAATTATAGGTGGGTCAACCAGACAGGAAGTAGAAGCGGGGCAATGAGAACAAGAGAATGCTGGGAAGGAGGAAACCCATTTCTTCTACTCCTGCCCAGACCACCAAAAAAGCAGGATGTGACCTGCCCCACTGAGAAAGGTACTGAGGCATGTGGCTAACATAGAAAAGAATAATGGGCTATATAAGTTATAAGAGCTAATACGAAGTCTGAGCTAATGGGCCAATCAGTTTATAACCTAATGTAGACTCTCTGTGTGATTTTCTCTGGGACTAAACCCCAACAAGTCCGCCCACATCTTACATAGAAGCATGGAGAGCCCAAAACAAACAACCAAACAAACCAAAAAACCAGCTATGGAATGGACTTTTTTAAACAAACTTACTGAGATAAATGCTTGTGATTATTCTGATTCACCAGTCATGAGAAGCAAGGAATTTGGTGACTTTATACATAAAACTTTTGACAATTTGTGGAAAAGTAAGGAAAATAATGGTGCTGTTCAGTTGCTTCTAACCTCTCTGGATAAGCTGACAAAGGACAAGAGGAAGCTCCGTGATAAAATTAATCAACTTCTGACAGCTTAGGATACAGTAACAGGAAAAGATTGAACTCCGAGATAAAAATAGACCTGTTCCATAAGTACATAAACAGTCTAAAGGTTTCTGAGTGTGCCTTGCAAGAGAATCTTCTTTCTAGCTGCCAGAAATGAGGATCCCAGAAGCTAGCAAAATAACAAAGGCTATTGTCATTCTTCTTGGTTACCCACAAGAGCTAGAACATAATACCCTACTGCTGAAAACACCATACATCTTGCTTACAAGATATATAGGGAAAGCAAGTTACAACTAAACTGCAAACTTCTTCCCTGCTGGTTGACATTCTAGTCCCAGAACATGCTAGGCAGGATGCTGAGCAAGATAAAGCCCAAAGGTATTAAAAACCTGTGATCCTTGGGAACTGCAACACTGGCCTCAGCAATGAGTATCAACTGGTTATGGGAGTAGCCATAATTGTCCTCAGATTGGACTGGAGGCCTGTTCCTCATAAGATGCCTAATATAAAGGGGCTTTGTTTGAAGTAATTATGGATAAGTCATAGTAATGTTTGCACTAGTTTTCTATATATGGGCAATATTTTCTGTATGTTCACAAATTATAAAATAAAGTGAGAAAAATTAATTAAAAATAATTTGGCGGTGGTGCCTTTAATCCCAGCACTCAGGAGGCAGAGGCAGGTGGATCTCTGTGAGTTCAAATTCAGGCCAGCCTGTTCTACAAGAGCTAGTTCCAGGACAGGATACAAAGCTACAGAGAAACCCTGACTTGAAAAACCAAAATAATAATAATAATAGCTTGGAAAAATCAATATGTGTGTACATGTGTATGTGTGTGTTGTTAGTCCAAATCATCAATTGAACACTTGTCTTTACCTCTGTGAATGAATAAGAACTCCTGCTCAACCCTTCTAACACATATTTACCTGTGTTCTTCCACTACTCAGATGATAATAATTCTCCATTTCTATTGCTCAACGCCAAAATCTTAGAAAACATCACTAAAACCCTCTCTTCTCTATTCACTCACACTTCTTTTCTAATACATCAGAAAAACCTGTTGGCTCTAAAATCCAAAAATATTCAGCATCACATTCCTCTGCTCATGTCCAAACCATCTTACACACTAATGCGTACATTCCTAGAATGCCTCCTAACTGCCTTGCTTCCATATTTGCTAACTTATACTCTATTCTCAGTCCAGTATCCAGAGTCATCCATGAGAGCACTCAGTAGTGCAAAAGAGGCAGAGTATGACTGCCTCCCTCAACATCATCCCTTCAAAATATTTGTACTTTTTGTTAATGTATAATCAATAAAGAAGGAAAAAGGGTCCATCAAAAGCATCTTTTAGGAGATGATCAAAAGGCTTATCCATACATGAATTCTTCCTATGCACAATTAACCAATACTTTTGTAAACTCACAACTTACTATTAGTATAAGTAGGGAGATTGACTATACTGCTTGTTGATAAGGAATCCAGATAAAATTTAGTTCATTTCAAAAGCTTCGGAATCTTCCTAAAAGAGAGCACAAAGAAAGGAAAGAAGGAAGGGAGGGAGGGAGGGAGGGAGGGAGGGA
>PVIU01006153.1:0-45614 GCA_004026605.1 Ondatra zibethicus | reverse complement strand
TTTAAACCCAGGATTTGGGAGGCAGAGGCAGAGGCATCTCTTTTAGTTCAAGACCACCCTAGGCTACACAAGATTTAATCTGTCTAAAGGAGAAACAGAGCTCACACAAAGATCCCATGCCTTTACACTGCTAGCACTAGAGAGGTAGAGACAGGAATGATATGACTGGGTGGAGAGAGAAAGACAGGAGACAGGAGGTCAGATGCAGTCTGAGGTTTTGTAGAGCATTTATAGAGGTAAGAACTCTAGTGTCTGACTGCTCTGTTTCTCTGATCTCTCAACTTTCACCCCCTAATATCTGACTCTGGGTTTTTATTATTAATACCAATTAGAATTCTTGCTACATCCCAGTGGCAGAAATCACAGCGATGTCTCTAGCTGTTGACTAAGTTTTCTGTTTAACTTATCTGGATCCCCCAGTTTGTACATTCAGGTACAACCCCTTCATGCCTTCGTCTGTTTGGCTCCCACTGCATTGTCTTGGACATCATTGCACTGTATCTTTATCACAACCCTGAAGATGAGTTAGCACTTGTTCTACCTTTGATGCAGGACAGCCTTCTAACTTTTCTTGGTTCAGCAATGGTTTGAAGGTTCAAGGGTTTATCAGTGACCAAGGTCTGCAGTAGAACTCCTCCTTTCTTACCATTCTTTCACTGCCCTCCATGTGAAGACTGGCCAATTTTGTTGTTTGTTTTGTTTCAGATTTACTTTTAATTTACATGTGTATGTATGTGTACATCTCTGTTGGAGAACTCCTGCTGTAAAGATTGCAGCCCACCATGCTGAGATAGCTCTCTGAACTGGGAATAAAATAGAGGACTCCCTTTCTCCGCAGGGGTTCCTCTTCTCCACTAACCTTAATTGGAGAGTGTCTCTAAGCTCAGAGGCCTGACCTTAATTTGAGGTTGACCCTGCTCAGAGCTTCCTACGGATGTTGTATGACTCAGCGCATAAGTCTTGCTATTTCTTCCCACCCATATGATGATTAGATGTTTGTCATGACAAATCCTTCCCTCCCATAATCCTGAGAGCCCTTATATACCTTACCCCCCAGAACAATAAAATAATCTGACTCTCGGAAGTTCTTTCCATCAGGTTCACAGCCATCTGAACCCTGCTAGCCACTTCTGCTCTCTTTGCCTTTGTAGACCAATGGCCAAAAACCTCCAAGAAAAGGGAGACCCACACGTTTCTATGTATGCCACATGTATGCAGGTACCTGCAGGGTCAAAAGGGCCTTACAGATCTCCAGGAGCTGGAGTTACAGGCAGTTATGAGCTGTCTGATACAGGTGCGTGGATGTGAACTCAGATCAGATCCTCTGGAAGAGCAGCCAGCTCTTCTGCATTTGTTTCCTTCCTTCACTTACTTACTGCAGTTTGAGGAGCAAGCACTATAGAACAATTCTGAATTCTGTCGACTGAATTTTCAGAAGCAAGGGCTGAGAAGCACATTGCTTGCCTTCCAAGCCATGGCACAGCAGCATTTCTGAACAGTTTGCCGCAGCATAATGACATTTGTCAGCTTCACAACTCACAATATTTATGAGTTTTTCCATCTGCTACTTTGTCCGTGTTACATATAATCCTTTTTTTTCTTCATGAATCATCCCATTTCCAGATACCATCTTTATTTTCCAACAACAAAATGTTAGCATTTGAAATTTAAGATAGATGTACTCTATGTGGATAGATTTCCAATCTTGCTCTCAATTGTCACCATTAACCAGCTCACAAAGAGGAGAAATGATGAGTCAAAATAATCTCCTAAGGATCTCCATTCCTGCTTGGTGGGGGTAACACAAGCCTTTAATCCAAGTACTCAGGAGGCAGAGGCAGTTGAATTCCAGGCCAACCTGGTCTATAGAGAATTCCAGGACAGACTTCAAAGCTACACAGAGACACCCTGTCTGGAAAAACCCGGTAGATAGGTAGATAGATAGATAGATAGATAGATAGATAGATAGATAGATAGATAGATAGATAGATAGATAGATAGATGGATGGATGGATGGATGGATGGATGGATGGATGGATGGATGGATGGATGGATGGATGGATGGATGGATGGATGGATGGATCGATGGATCGATGGATCGATGGATCGATGGATGGACAGACAGAAGGACGGATGGACTGATAGATAGATAAAAACTCCATTCCAGCTCCCATAGCACTACAGAGTTTTAGTCAAGCACATCTCTACATTCGTTTGCAACAAGAAAAGGGTGAGCTTCTAGATTCTACTATTAGGAGGTGTGTATGAGTTAGTTGATCTTTGCCCCTCTAGCCATTTTTATACCCTACAGAGATACAATATTCAATGATTGAACTATATAGTATTTTTATTTCTATGGATTCCAGGAACCACCTGTGTTTAATATTATGTAACATTATTCTCTGATAAAGTTGTTGCCAACCTTGTAAAGAGAGAAGGACAAAAGATTCCTTTAAATAAGTTTTGAGCAGTAAAATGCCATAAACTATGTTTTCAGAAATAACTAGAAAACAAGTGTCTGTTACCTGGCACATGAAATGATGAACATTTGACAAGATGGAAGTACTTACAAACTTGCCTTGATAACTTTACTGTTTGTATAGATCAAATCATAATTTTGTATGCCATGAAATGTATAAACATTAGGTCACAGTAAAAATTTTAAAGGAAACTATCACAAATATGATATTAGCCATTTCAAAGGACAGTAAGTGGTAAAACACTGAAACAGTGAATGGACGCTTAAAAGAAATCCCACACTAGCTCAGAATTGAGAAATAGATGGTCATTTATTTAGGGGTGAACTCACAAATCAGAATCCTCTGCTTGACCGGTTGAATCACACGATCTTAAAGAGCAGCTGGCGGAAAAGGAACAAAGGGGAAGGAGAAAAAAGGGGCAGACGCAGGTTTGGCTTCTGCATATATAGTATAACAGGCCACACCCCAGTAGGCAGGAAATTACAAGTTGTAATACTTCCTACAGCAAAACACTCCACCTGCTTCCAACAGTAGCTGGAAACCATCTTTCAAATACTCTATAAACATGTAGGAGACTTTTTCTACTACCTTCTTCCTTGTTAGTTTTAACTTCCTGATTAGAAAAATCACTTTGTGACTCTCAATGAACATACTTAATCTATATTTAATGATATTATCTTAATAATAGTCTATAAAATGTGAGCCACACAGCTTCATTACTCCCTTATGGATAGACTTTTATTTTATCTTGTTTCATAAATATTCATCACTTTATTTCATGTGGAAAGAAAAATATATTTTATTCTACAATTTCTTCACATATACTTGTATGTATTTGTGTGTGCATGTGTGTGTATAGGTGTGTGTGTTGGTGTGCGTATCTGTGTGTTAATGTTTACATGTGTATGTGTGTGTGCCTGTATGTGCCTGTGTGTACCTGTATATGTGTGTTACCTACAAATTAGTACATACATGCCATTGTGCTTGTGGAGGTCAGTGAATCACCTGCAAAAGTTGGTTTTCTACTTCTACCATGTAGATTTTAGGATGGAACTCAGCTTTATCAGGCTTGCATGACAAGCCTCTTTAGCTATAACACAAAATAATGATACAATTTTATAATCTATCAAATTCTAATCCAGTTATGTTATCACACAATTTTGTCAATGAATTACTTTTGTCCTATAGCAAACTGTCTTCTTTATAAACGTTTAGTCCTGAAAAAAATAAGACATTTGCTTAAAGTCAAATTAATATCACACAGGAAAGCATGAAGCTCTTCAGCTGTGCTGTCATGACTGGCTCTACAATGGACATGAGATTGACTCATGCCTAGAGAGAGCAGGAAAGGTACCTGCAGGGGTGGGGTGTGAGAGCATAAAAGCTCCTTGAGGGCTTCACTTCTAGGCCTAACTGGGTTTTCCTTTTTCTGTGATGTCCATCCAGATCTCTCTGTTAGCACTGAAATGCACAACACTCCAGGTGTTGCAAAGGTTGGTTGATATTGCATCCAAATGTCTATGCTTTCATACTATGTTCAGTGTAAGGGAGGAGCTGCCACAATTAAATCAACACAATTAAATCCATTAAGGGCAGCCTACCTTGAATACCTAGGTGATATGAGGTATGAAAACAGAATCTTTGTGGAAACTAGGATAACCCATAGAGGTCATTTCAGCTACAGAGATGATCTACTCACGTACACACACACACACACACACAGACACGCACACACAT
This sequence comes from Ondatra zibethicus, assembly GCA_004026605.1. Classification (NCBI taxonomy): domain Eukaryota; kingdom Metazoa; phylum Chordata; class Mammalia; order Rodentia; family Cricetidae; genus Ondatra; species Ondatra zibethicus. The sequence goes on along the minus strand of PVIU01006153.1, from coordinate 41,397 downwards.
GCACACACACAGTATTGTCTGAGATGTTAATTTTATTTGTTTCTTTGTTTTTCAAAACACAGTTTTTCTCTATGTTAAACTCTGGCTGTCTTGGAACTTGCTCTGTAGACAAGCCTGGTCCTGAACTCACAGAGATCCGCCTGCCTCAATCTCTTGAGTGCTAGGCTTAAAAGCATGTGCCATCATGCCAGTCTTTAATTTTAAATAACTATAAGTTAGTTTTTCCTTTTGGCCTGTGAATTCAGCTTCTCAAACTGCCTTGCTATTGTGCTCAAAAGTACATTCTTTTATGAATTTTGTGTACATAAATTTCTATGTCCCATTGTTTTCATGGAACCTGACCTAAGACACAGTTGCCTTTCCTAGTTATCAATGAACTACTGCAGGGTGATAACACAGGATGCCAGCTCAGACTCATCAATTTGAAAGTGGAATCTTCATATTATGTGGTCCTTAAACTGAACACCCTTTCAGGTAACAGCCTAGCTCTGTTTTGCTTTAAATTGCTTAGAATATTTTCAACACAAAAGCTCACCAACAAACTTGAAAACTCTGTTCTGCTGTTCATCAATTGATAATTGAAAGAATGGGGTGGATCTAACCGTCAAAGCCATGGCTTTAATCTTAGCAAATTAAAAACTCATGTGGTGAGAGATATATAGTAAAGATAATTTCAGATGAAAGAATCCTCTAAACTGTTTGTAGTGTAACTAAAAATATATGTAGGCTTGGGAGACAACATAAAAAGGATAAAGTCCTTAAAGAGAGAGAGAGAAAGAGAGTAGTTGGTTATGGTAGCACACACCTTTAATCCCAGCACTTGGGAAGCAGAGGCAGGTGGATCTCTGTGATTTCAAGGATAGCCTGCTCTACAGAGTGAGTTCCAGGACACCAAAGATACACAGAAAAACCCTGTTCTCAATAAAAATAAAAATAAAAGAAATATAGCTTAAAATAAAGTCATGTAAAGATGTAAAATACACAGAGAATATAGATACTGTACTTTATTGAGTTGTCTTTGAATGGTTTGAGAGCTGAGGAAGGAACAACAGCTGCTAAAAGAAATTTGATTGCAAATGCTGCTAGATTAATCCAACATGTGTATTTTGAAAATGCCTTGACTTTAAAATATAAGTCATAAGATATGTTACTTTGAAGAAGAGGTTTTGTTGTTGTTTCTATAGGAAATGAGAGGCTGTGGATTCATTTGGGTTAAGAAAAATCAGGTTTGATCAAAGAAGAGCCCCTGAGAAAGCTCTGATAAGAGCGGATGGCCCAAATGTCTGAGTTCTACATCCAGAACAGCCTCAAGACTGTTTGTTGAGATGATCAAGCATCACAGAATATTACAGTCAGGACTTGACCATAATCCTTAATTTTCCTTAGATCCCCATAATATTACCAGTGCCCCAAATCTGAAGGAAGTAGCTTGGAAAACTACACCCACATTCCAAAAAAATGGATTATGAATGTTTGCCTCTATTTAGAGTGTTGGTTGTGAGTTGTTATGGATAATGCTCAGGAAGAAAGCTAAACAAAGGAGAATACATTCAGAGTTTTTGTTTTGAAAGAAGAGGGGAGAGTATTGTGGGACAATGGTCTTGTACCCTGTAAAGATGTATTTGTTGTATTGGTTTAATAAAATGCTGACTGGCCAGTAGCAAGGCAGGAAGTATAGGTGGGGCAACCAGAACAGGAGAATTCTGGAAAGAGGAAAGGCTCAGTCTGCAGTCATCATCCAGGTGCAGAGGAAGCAAGATGAGAATGCCTTGCTGATAAAAGGTACCAAGCCACATGGCTGATGCAGACAAGAATTATGAATTAATGTAGAAGCCTTATAATTAATAAGAAGCCTGAGCCAACAGGCCAATCAATTTATAATTAATATAGACCTCTGTATGTTTCTTTGGGACTGAATGGCTGCAGGACTGGGCAGGACAGAAACCTCAGTCAACATATATTATTTATAACTATTTATATTTAAAGGGGGATATACTATAAAGATTTGCATTGGTGTGGATCTTTATTGATACAAGTTTTAGGTCAATTTTGTTATATGTATATTTCTGCTCTTGATTAAGGTATTCTGTTTGTACAATTCATTTAAAAATGTAATGTATAATTAAGAAATATAGGTTCATAAATAATTGTCTATAATAGTCGAACTTCTAGTCATGTTAGTTAGGTTTTCTAGATATATAGAGATATATTTCAGTTAGATAGGTATTCTTCAAGTTTTTCAGAGACCTTCAGAATATAGCATTTAAAATGTTTTAATAACTTAGTACTTTTCATGTCGTGAGACACATCTGCTCCTGGCAGTACCAATTACTTCAAGAGGAAGATGGGCATCAAAGAGGCTCCTTATGGAGTTTGCTAGCCATTTGGGCAAGAAACTGCTCTTGCCTAAACTGCTTGATGCTATGTTGTATGAATTGGACACGCAGGATACAGAGAGAAATGACTGCTGAACTTGCCCAAAGGTAAGACAATCCTTTGGGGTTCCTGCTTCATGAAAGAGTATGTTAGACATTCTGCAGGACACAGAAGAAAGTGCTGACAAAACTGCCAATATAGGCAGAACTGTCTTTGAAATTTCTTGCTTCATGGGAAAGTCTGCCAGATTTTATGGGCCTGTAGGTTGAAGATGTATGCTTCAAAGATATAGAAGAACTTTGGGTGACTGTCCGGGCAACAAGATGTCTCTGTCGTTTTTAGAGTTTTGGAAGTTGCTTATGATGTACTTACTGTTTACTTAGGTAATATTATATCCTTCTGGAGTCTTTGATGGAGTTAAAGAGTAGACAGTTATAATTATAGTTTCTCTTAGTTATGATAAGAGATAAAGTAGATATAAATACTGTGACTGTAATTCTTACTTGATACCTGTCTTGTTATATGTAATTTTACTATGTTAAAGTTACAGTCTTCCTTTTTATTTAAACAGAAAAGGGGAAATAGTGTGTGAAGTCCTTCTGTATATGTGTTGCTTTTATTGGTTAATGAATAAAAAAACTGCTTTGAGCCTATAGCTTGGCAGGGAAAACTAAAGTGAATATTGGGAAAAAGGAGGCAGAGACAGGGTGACTCCAGGACACAGAAGAAAGTGACTGACAAAACTGCCAATATAGGCACAACTATCTTTGTAATTAGCTGCCGGAGGGGAAAGATGCCAGTTGCCAGAAGGGAACCTTGTCGGTAGGTCACGAATCTCATGGTAAAATATAAAGTAATAGAAATGGGTTAATTTAAGAGATAAGAGTGAACTAGAAATATGCATAAGCTAATAGGCCAAGCAGTGTTATAATTAATACAGATTCTGTGTGATTATTTCGGTTCTGGACAGCCAGAAACAAACAAATGACCTTCATACAACCACAATGCAGTCATGTTCTATAAAGTTGCTACAAATCCTGAATCAATACAAAAACTTGTTTTACATCTATTTCTGTTCAAAGGTACTTTAACATAAATTGTGGATTTGGCCATATTGCATTTAGGAACAACAGTATTTATAACTAACTCTTCATTGATGCCTATCTAATACACAAGGGTTCTTCTCAGAGCACGCTAGAGGCTTCTCACCATTAGGAACACAAGACAGTATACTTCAGCACCTATTAAATGGTGAGTTCACCAGCACAGAGAACAAGTTTGTGAATGGTGCAATAAGGAGGCCACAGTGAGCACACTTGTCTACAATCCACGAACCTCAGCAAGAAAGCAGCAGCCACTTTATTCTGTGCCAGCCAAGGACTTGCAGTTATGTAGTTCAAGTTTTTGGCAGCATTAATTACATACATAACTGATCAGGATGACGGCACAAATGTTGTAGTTTATGCTCAGATGTTATCTGGGGGAAATTTTGCAAATGTAGGTAAGAATGCTGACAATGCTTAAACCCAGGGTTCAAAGTTCTAAGAGTTGTGAAGAGTCATTCTGTATTCTCTTGGTTGGTGATGTTTTTCAAAACTCAAAACAGTATCGTATAATCTTTCATTTCTGGAAAGTTTAGATATTTACGTGGGTATCTGCAGCTGTATCTGAATGGGGAAGGGATGGAGGTCAAGAAAATAATACAAACTAGTGAAGCAGAACCAGAGACATTCTGTGTCACCCAGCCATCACTGGCCCCTTCTCCAGCCATGTAGAGAACTTCATCTCTGTGGACTGATAATTGTGATTAAAGTTTTCTGCTACTTTTGCTGCTGTATGAATGTACTCATATAGAAAATACTCTGCTGTTTCTTCATGAACAGTTTTTTTTAATTCCTTTAAAGACCTTTGAGGAATACCCTTTTCTTTTATAGCTACATGCTTTGCTTTTAATTAAAATCAATCTAGAAGAATATATTTTACCTCACTTATAAAAAGGTAATACAAAATTCAAAGAAATTAGATCATATCTTGTTACTTGTTAAAAGAAAGCAAATTACTCCCTGCTTATGGATTCTATGGTGACAATAGGTGGTATCTTGGGTTGCTCTTTTTTTCTCCTTCATTTCAGGATTTTGACTAAAGAGAAGGTCAGTTGCTCCTTTGGACTTAGCACTAGCAAATTGAAAAGGGACCTCTCCTACCCCGTGCCCTCCCTGCATTCTCTTAATCAGTATCTAGCCTTGCAGAACAAAAGCCCACATGCTATTAACCAGATGATCCGCAGAGTATTAGAAACCCTGAAATAATGCACAGCCGTGACCCCATGGCAGGATGCATTGATACAGACTGATTTTCTGTCTGCTTTAAATCATACTAGGTAATTTATAGCCTGTCATTTCCTCACTGAGTGGGAAGAATTCTTCCCATGTTATCAATGAAAGCACAATATAATTTAAAATGTTCTGCTCTTCGACCCCTGGTATCAGTTTCCTCTGACAGGAAAACAAAATGCCTAAGTAAAGCTATAAAACAGATTCCTCCTGAGTGTAATCAGTAGTAAAAATAATTAAAAAAAAGGAATGGGGAGAGGGGAAGATGGAAGGGATGATGATAGAGAGGAGAAAAAACAGATGTCCTTTCAAATACTGGTAAGGAGAATAAGGCATGCCAGTGTAACCATTAGATTCTCCACAGGAAGGAGTGATAGTACACCTGAGAGGCTGCCACCAGATTACAAAATGTTTCAGTAAAGATGGTGGAGCCAATGTAAGTATCTTGTTTCACGCTCACCTAAAATCCCATTAAGTGAAAATCCTACTGAAATAACAAGTAACGTTAAAGGAATACATTTTATAAAATGGTGGAAAATAAGACCAGGGCCATCAATAACAAAACTTTATTTATGAATGATAGGAAGCACATAGAATGGAGAAAATTTTACATATCAGCACCAAGAATATCAAACCCAACGAATGTGGTGAGAAAACCCAGGAACTTACCAGAATAATAAACAGCACTAGTTGTAGAAAGATAGAGTTTTGGGCAGTAATTCCTGTCTAATTCTATAAATTCCACCCTTCAATCTAACTGCCTCATACAATGTGAGAACAAAAAACAAACTTCAACAACCTCTTCCATTCTAACGTCCCTGAAAAGGTAGCAGGATCATTTCTAGATACTTTATGACAAGGATCTATTTATCAAGTTTTAGACTACAGGGGCAGAAGCGCCATGGTTAGTGTGCATTTGAGTATGTACTTACTGGTCACTTTTGCTGCTGTTCTGAAAAAGCAACCTTACCAAAATAAGGTAAAGAGAGAAGAGTGTGTTGTGGCTCATGGTTTGAAGGTTCAGTTCATCATGGCAGGGAAGGCATGGCAGCAGAAGTGCGAAGCAACTATTCACATTGCATCTACAGTGGTGAAACAGAGGCAAAAGTCGGTGTTCAGCTCACTTTCTCTTTTTTGTTTGCTGTAGAACCTGAGTTAGTAGAATAATGTAACATATATATATATATATATATATATATATATATATATTACATACCCTCATAGATTGCAGTTATATTTCCATCATGTTTTTAAACCCAATCAAGCTGACAATAAAGATTAACCATCCTAAACACAACTTGACACTGAAACACATTGCTTCAAATGTATTTCCTCTGTAACAAAAATTCTCCAACAGTTTGCAAAAGTCCGATGTTCAAAGTTTCTTCTGAAACTCAAATCTAACCGTTAACTTTAAACTTCCACAAAAAAATAAATAAAAATACTTCAAAAATACAATGGAATAGATTAAGCATAGTAGCATTATGTGAGTTCCAGCAGCCTTGGGCATTCCCACTCCTCAAATTCTGCTACCAAAAGCACATAGAAACTCTGGCCCCACTACACACCCGCAGCTTCCTCGGCAGATATCACAAGGACTTGTCATCTCCAATATCCTAGTATCTCTAAACAACTTAGTCTTACCTTCCCATCTGCATGTACTTCCTTTCAGAAAATCTGACCCTGCCACGCAGCCTGGATCAGCAACTTTCTAGAATGTGAGTGCATGACTGCATGGTCTCTTCATCCCTGCGTTCTCTTAATGATGCTAATAATTTTTAAAATAGCAATTGCTTTTTCTACATCCCCCTTTTAAATTTTATGCATTAAATTTGTTTAGATTTATTTAAAAATTTAAAATTATCTTATATTCCTTCCTTTCCTAAACTTTATTTTTTTTTCTATGGCTCTCTATCACTCACTGCTCTGTTTCTCATCATGGACCCAAATCAGAAGGATGAGCAGTAACTATTCCACAAGCTAAATGCAATCCTGTCTAGAAATTTGTTCTGCCAAAATTAAATGAACCATTATTTTTGGATTTAGCTTCCCTTAAGTTTCAGGACAAATGCAGAATGAAGCCAGATTCTTTGCCAGAGTAAAGCATGGGTGACCTTTAGCCAAGATTCTGTTAGAAATTTTGTTCTTCTCTAAAACCTCATGAACTGAGCATTCAGTAGCTGAATTTCTCTCAGCACTATAGTCTTCTAACCTCCTACCAGAGTGGCCCATTGAGGTCTAAGTATAGCTTTCTAGTATTTATTAGCCTTCAACAACAAATCCTGGCATATTTCTCTCCCAAACCAGCAGAAACAGGATGATATGAAGTTGAAGGATGTATTATCAAAATAGTCTAAAACTATGAAAATAGTTACACAAATATACAACAGAATCATTCAGAAAAAAATGTCCTAAGATTCAACATTAGGCTCACAAAAATGAAAATTGAGTCTTAACAGAAATTTGACATGGAAGATTGTGTATGTCTGTCTGGAGGAGATAGGAAAGAAAGCTAAACTCTTTCTTTCAAAGTAATTAGTAGTGCTGAAATTTGAAAAGAAAATTGCTGAAATAGTATTCAGTGGTATAAGAGAGAGAAAGATGAAATTTATTTATGGTATTTAGAGGTTCAGGAGAGAAATATCTTATGTATTTATGGCATTTAGTTGTGTAAGAGAGAGACATGAAAGTTTCTAGAGCTGTCATGTTATTTAAAGTTATTAGACAGAGATATGAAAGTCTATGGAGCCCACTCTGGTTCACATTTGAGACTAGTGCTGTGCTCAGACATCATCAGAATGGCTTCTTTAAGCAGTGTAGTTCTTAATGTAGACACTTATAACTGGCCAGAATAAGTGATATTACAATGTTCTGTCCTGAATGAGACAGCTATATCTTCTCCTTCAAGGCTCAGGAAATTTATGTTTTGGTAATCAGACAATAAAAGTTATTTTTTAATAATAAGAGAGGGCACAAACTTAAAATAGCCAGAAGATAGGAGATATGCAGCAAAAAGATGTCTTCCGAACATAACAAAGCCATTGTACTCAATTGACAGCATGCTTCTGTGGTTGACAGCACAAGACTGGGCCCACCAGCATTTCATCATGTATAGTAATGTTTTTATAGGTGTTTTAATAAATAAAGCTTGCCCAAAGATCAGAGTGCAAAGCTGACCACAGTAGTCAGTCATACAGGCCAGGCAGCTGTGGCACACACCTTTAACATCTTTAATACCAGCAGTCATACTAGTTAGTCATAGAGACTGGGCAGTGGTAGTGCACACCTTTAACATCTTTAATACCAGCAGTCATACTAGTTAGTCATAGAGACTGGGCAGTGGTAGTGCACACCTTTAATCCCAGCACTAGAAAGAACTGTAAGGTGGGATGCAACAAAACTTGTTCTCTTCAGCATAAAGATTTCATAGAGGTAAGAGCTCTCTAGTGGTTGACTGCTTTGCTTTTTTGTTCTTTCTCCTTGAATGTCCATATTTGTCTGAGTTTTTATTATTCGTGCTGAATCTGGTGTCCAACTTTTGGGGAGAAAATTCATGAAAAAGCCATTTGCCTGTGACTTTACAGTCACTGGCATAAGCCGGAGATATACTTGCCTGGAGTCACCACTCTACTGGCTTGATTTTCCTTTGTTCTCTCCTGGTGGGCTTCTCTGAACTCCCTTCTCAGGCTGCTGCCAAACTAGGTAACTGCCTTGAAATCCAGTCAGGTTCTTACTGTTCTATGCAGCAGCAATAAGTCTCACCTCTTCATCATCACTGGCAGCAGATTTGGTGAGAAAATTTGGAATTCTTAAGGGAAGAATTAGTTTAAAGGGAGATTTTTTTTCTCATATTATAAAAGATTTGGCAAAAGTATGATAGAGAAAGTTAGGTCTCTGTATGGTTATGTAATGCAGGATTTGAAAATGGAACAATTAAATGAAGGGACAATAAGCTTAATTGGGATTTACATAATGTTCACTATCATTTTGATAATCTGTGTTGTTGTTTTGATAATTCTTTGTTTTTCTCTTAAAAAAAGTCATTTGGTTTGACTGCCAGGATACATGCATTAGAAAAACTTGATAAAATGGATCATAGAGATATTTAGGGATAGACAAAGGAATTTAATGAACAACCAATTTCAGCATTTCATTATAGGGCTAGAGAGGAAAAACCTAAGGTTTTCAAACAACCAAACTTAATACACCCAATAACCTTATAGGAACAACTGCCCAAAGATAGATATACCCAGGGCTGTACAAAAGTTAAATGGATTCCTGTGGAAATATTGGATTTAAGGAGATTCAAGGAAGTGATAGTCTCATATGGTATGCATTCACATTTTGTGATATAAATGTTAAACTTGTGATCAGTTTGTAGTAGTATTATCCCTAAAGACTGTTCTAGAGACTAGTCACAATTGCAATGGAGTATCTGGTTAAGAGAAGAGCCTAAGACTATTGAATATCGGAGTAAAGCTAAAAGTATGGAATCTCCCAAGATCAACTTCTTGGGGAAGGAGATTATGCTACTATACAAAGGCAATCTTTATGTGATGACCACACCCTGACTTTATGCTAAGCAGCAGCTTTGACTGTTTAGGACAGAATTGAAGAAGTAGGAAAGAAAATTGAATCAGTTACTGATGTTATATTGGGTCCAGATACAGAATTGACTTCATTATTTATTCGGTTACAATATATAATCAGGAATAGGAATCATCCCATATACATAACACACATTCAATCCTATATGGGTCTTCCAGGTCCTCTAGCATAAGGTAATGCAGAAATCAATAAATAACTGATTGGAAATGTGCTGAAGGCCTCAGAATTTCATAAAAATAAACATAATATCAATAGCAAAGGTTTTTTAAAGGTTGTTGCCATAACATGGCAACAAACCAAGGAAATTATAAGAAAATTTCCTTGTTGTTCTTTATACAACATTAGTGCAAGAAGTAACCAAAAGGGTATTCAAAGGAATAAAATCTGGCAGATGAATGTATTCCATTTTGTAGAATTTGGAAAAATAAAATATTTCCACCAAACCATTGATATCTATTCAGATTTTCCAATGGAGAACTACTGATTTGGTAATCACACATCTGCTAGAAGTTATAGCCATCATGGGTATACCTGCACAAATAAAGACAATGCTCCAGCATATGTATCTAAGAAAAGGATTTTTTTTGCATATTAAAATATAAAGCATATTACATATATTCCAAACAATCCTATATGACAGGCAGTTATAGAAAGATCAAATTGAACTCTAAAAGATATGTTAAACAGAAAGGGATGATAAAGACTCCCAGAAATAGATTGCATAATGCTTTATTAACTTTGGATTTTCTAAATGCTAATGAGACTGGAACAACAGTGGTGGAGAGAGATTGGATAGTAGAAAAAACTGCAGAATAAAATTGGCCAATATATTTTAAAGATGTACTGGCCTCAGAATGGAAACCAGGACATACTTTACATTGGGGAAGGGGCTTTGCTTTTGTTTCCACGGAAGAAAAGCTATGGATACCATCAAAATTGTTAAAGATTAAATTTGAACAAGCGATACCTCTAAATTAGAAGAGATGATAGTTCATCAAACAGCATGACTGTTTAATCTAAACTAATCTATAAAACTAACAAATGCTTTTCATTTGATCAGATATAACTTGCCAAAAGAGATCCACCCCAAAATTAGGGTTGGGGAAGGGTTTCATTTCTGTCTTTACAGGAAAATATAGGTATTCAGCTAAGGAATCCAAAGACCTCTGGACAAATGAGACATCTGAAGAAAACAGACAAATCATCCAGAAAAAAAGTATCAAAAAAAGTATAAATTGGCCTATTGGTATATCACATTTCCAACAGGATAAAATTTCTTAGAATTTTTCCAAATTATTTTCTGCTATTCTCTGCAGACATGTAACACAAATGATCTTTTTGTAGTCCCAGTCCAGTTAAAGATTAAAGCTGTCTTTGGCATTTGAGTGTGGCTCTATCTTTGTCTAAACCTAAGCATGTTTTTAAAAGTGAAATCCAAAATCTCTGTCTCATTTCAGAAGAGCCACCTGATATGGAAAATGTAGTGGTATTTCAATTGTATTTTAATAAATAATGACTGTCTGAAGATCTGAGAGTAAAACAGTCCACTGGTCAGTCTTACAGACCAGGTTATGGTAACACACACCTTTAATCCCAGTAACCATAATGACATGCACCTTTAATCCCAGTAGCCACACTGGTTTTCATGAAAACAAGCTGTGTATGCCTTTAATCCCAGCCCTAGAGAGGATTATAAAATGGGAGGAAACAGCTCTCAACACGCAGTCTCATTTTGAGATTCTAGAAGGCAGGATTGCCATTTCAGACTGAGGTTGAGGTAAGAGCCAGTGGCTGGCTGTTTTGCTTTTCAGATCTTCAGGTTGGATCCCAATTTCTCTCTCTGAGGTTTTGGTAATCATGCTACAGAACAGAAGAAAAATAAATATTTAAGGACTGTTTTAATGCCACTAATCTCATAATCTTTTGTTTTATACTAACTCATTAATAGATTTTCTTAAGGTATAAATATCATATCAAAATTCATGACTTATAAATATATACCTTAAAACTTTTGTCACAATATTAATGGTCATGAATATTGGGCAAGACCAGTTCTAAAGCCCCATTTCTTGCTAACCCCAGAATGGCTCCCTCAATCAAGATATCTCTTTCCTTGCTCTCATATCTGTCTTTCCTCCATCTCGACTATCCCATTCCCTCAAGTTCTCCTCAACACTCCCTTCTCCCTTCCTCTTCCCCTTCTTTCCTCCCTTCTACCCACTGCCCCCATGCTCCCAATTTCATCAGGTGATCTTGTCTGCTTCCAATTTCCAGGAGGATCTCTGTATGTTTTTCTTTGGGTTCACCTTATTACTTAGCGTCTCTAGGATCATGAACTATAGGCTCAATGTCCTTTGTTTATAGCTAGTATCCGCTTATGAGTGAGTTCATACCATATTCATATTTGGGTGTCTCGGTTACCTCACTCAGGATAGTGTTTTCTAATTGCATCCATTTGCATGAAAAATTCAAGATGTCATTGTTTTTTACCCCTGAGTAGTCATACTGATGATTATCATAAATATCACCATAGAACCTTTGCCTAACAGCAGATGGAAACAGAGGCAAAGACCCACTTTGGAGCACTGGACTGAGCTTCCAAGGTCCAACTGAAGGTAGAATATGAGCAAAGAGGTCAAGGCCATGAAGGGTTAATCCATTAAACAGTTTACCTGAGCTAATGGGAGCTCACCAACTCCAGCTGGACAGGGAAGGAACAAGCACAAGACCAAACTAGTTCCTGTGAATGTGATTGACAGTTGTATGGCTGGGGCAGACTGAGGGGCCAATGGCAATGGCACTGGGATTCATCTCTACTGCATGTACTAGATTTTTGGGATCCTATTCTCTTTGGATGTATACCTTGCTCAGCCTAGAGGTAGTAGGGAGGGACTTGGACCTTCTACCAAGCAAAGTGACTTACCCTCTCTTAGGATTAGAGGGGGTGGGTAGGAGGGTGGTGGAGGGAATGGGAAAAGGGGATGGAGTGGGAATTTGGATTGGTATTTTTTAAAAAAAAAGAATGCAAAAAAATTAATGCTCATATAGAGTACTAATTCTAGTAAAAAGTTTCATCTACTTTACTGTACATGATTTCAGGTTCGAGTCTCTATCAGTTTTCTGCAGCACACCTAAAACCTAACAACAATTTTTGAAGTCTACAAAAGGAGGATAGGACCCCACAATGATGATTTCCTCAGGACTATAACACCACTAATGTGAAAAACACCACCTAAAGATTGGCTTTTGGACTACAAGCTGCTCAGAACAATTTCAAGGTAACTGGCTGAGATGATCCAGCCTAACAGACTACTCTAGCCAGACTTGAGACAAGCTCTGCACTTTCCCATTGCATAGACACTGGACAACAAATGATAAAGCTACCTCCCCTGAGACTTGACAATTAACCCAAATTTTTCTTTTCAGGATCCCTTAGAGATGCCATCACTCCCAGCCACAGGAAGTAAATTTAAGAATATGTTGTCCATTATTTCCAAGAGGTAGGGTGGGTAGTTTTGGTCATTCAATAAGTTGTGGATATTTGTCATTGTTTAGGGGCTTGGTTGCAGGTTGTTATTGGTTTTGGTCAGGAGAAAAGTTGAACAAAGGAGATTAAATTCAGAATTCTTGTTTTGAAAAAAAAAGGGATACAGATATGATAGGATAAAAGAGTAGATTATTGAATCTACTCTGAAAAGAAAATAAAGGTAATATAGCTATAAGATAAAAAGGTAGATTATTTAATCTACTTTTGAAAAACAGGTACTAGTTTTAAATATTTTACATTGGATTGAACTTTGTCCATTGTATATAAATTTTGTATATTAATACAATTTTGAGATTAATTTTGTTAAAAATACTGTACATATACATTTCTAATCTTGTTCAATCTCATTTCACAATGTAATGAAAAATTTCTAGTTCTTGAAAGTTTTTATAACCAATTGTTTAGGATAATAAGGAAATGCAGGCTAGTAATTAGTCACCTATTACAATTAAACTTGTTATATTAGATATGTTTTCAAACAGAAACATTTTTTAATAGAAAGATCATCTTCAATCACTTTAGAGAATTACAGAATATGGCATTTAAGATGTTTTAATAACATAGGTCCTTTTTTAAGACAATGAGACATATCTGCTCCTGGCAGCACCTATCTATTTCAGAGAAGATAATGGGCATCAAAGAAACTCCATATGGAGTTTGTTTTCTTTGTAGAAAAAGAAGCCACTTGGCAAGAAAAATGCTATTGTCTAGAATGCTGACAGTATGCTATCCTAATTGGAGAAGGAGAACACAAAAAAAAGAGTGACTGCCAAATCTTGTCAAGACAAGGTAGGACAGTTCTTCAAATATCCTGCTTCATAGAAAACTCTTTTACAAGGGTCTATTCCTGAGAGAATGTTGAGCACCGAAGACACTCCACTTGGAGCTTGTTTTCTTCTTAGCAAAATTGGCCTTTGGGCAAGGAACTGCCCATGCATCTACCACTGACAAAAATGCATGATATCCAGACAGGACAAGCAGGATACAAGAAAAAGGACTGTCAAATCTTGCCAAGACAGGGTAAGGTTGTTTTGAAAAATTTCCTGTCTCTGAAAATGGTCTTTCAGTTATTCTAGACCTTAGCCAAAGTTGGTTGCTCCAATGTTGCAAATGAGATTTTGGGTGATTGCCCAGGCAGCCAGTTGCCTCTGTCATTTGTGGCATAGTTTGGAAGTTGTTTGATTGCACTTCCTGCTTACTCAGGTAATATTATTTCCCTTCTCAGGTCTTTGTTGGCGTTGAAGACTAGATAGTTGTAGTTATTTTCCTCTTATGACTTGGCCAAGTTATATACAAGACTTACACTCACTAGGATAGGATAATTATTGAAACAGTTATCACATGTTTTTTGCTTGATATTGTTTGTGCTTGTTGTAATTCTAATTTTTATACCTGATATTTGTTCTTATTGTATATAATTTTGTATTAGGCTCAGAACTTTCTTATTTAAACAAAACGGAGAGGTGCTGTAGGAATTCCTACTGCCAGGAGCCTTTAAGTTACCTGCTCACTTGGGCGTGGCCTCTTATACTATATATGCTAATGTAAAGTGCATGTCTGGCCTCTTTTCTGGCTGCAGGATTCGGTTGCTGTTCCCTGTTCCAGCAGAGGATTGTGATCTGTGAATCTACGGCTAAATAAATACATAACCTTTTATTATACTCAATTCTGAACTTGTCTGGGACTTCTTTTTTAGAATCCTTCTTCACTAGGCATTTAGGCTGAAGATCAATGGCCCAAAGTTTGAGAGGAACTTTGGGTGACTTTCCAGACAGCCAACTATTTCTGTCATTTACCACATTTTTTTGGAAATCACTTGCTTGCACTTCTTACTTACTGAGTTAACAATATTTCCTTCTTGGATATCTGAGGTAGTTGAAGACTAGATAGTTATAGTTTTCTTTGTTTATAAGACAAAGAAAGGGAATTCACTAAAGATGTGTAAAGTTCTATTCAAAAGATAGTTTTGGGTGGTAATGTAAGTTATGGTAGAAAGTAAATTAGGTACAAGACTTTGGACCGACCAAGATAGAATAGAAAATAGAGCATTTTCTCTGAATTTGTCAAATGCAAAAGGATAAGACAATGTTGATGTACTTATTGCCTGTATATATTGCATATAGTTATTGTACTTATTGTATATAGTTTTCCTTATATTAGTTATAGACTTCTCTTTTATTTTACAGAAAAGGGGGGAATATTGTGATATTTTATTTGTGTTTAATAAATAAAACTTGCCTGAAGATCAGAGTGCAAAGCCTGCCACACTAGTTAGCCACAGATCTCAGACAAGTCCTGGTGCACACTTTTAATCCCAGCACTTAAAGAGGAATATAAGGCAGGATGAAACAAGAGTGCTCTCTCTCTCTCTCTCTCTCTCTCTCTCTCTCTCTCTCTCTCTCTCTCTCTCTCTCTCTCGCCCTCTCTCTCTCGCTCTTCAGTCTGAAGATTTCATAGAAGTAAGAGCTCTCTAGTAGCTTGGCCGCTTTGCTTCTCTGATCTTCAACTTAAACTCCAATATCTGTCTCCAGGTTTTTAATTGTTCATGCTACAACCATGGATCAGGGAAGGGCCCATATGGCCTCAGTCCTTCTCAGGAGATTATTGGCAATTGAAGGTTGCTGGGGGAGAAGGTTTTATTTTCTTCACTGGCACAGCTACTGACAAGCTATGCTTGCTCTAGCAAGTTACCTCCCACCCACACTCGGTCAACAAAGCCTAATTAAGTTCAGGGGACCACATACACAAACAAAAAAATATGAGAATAGGAAGGAGGCAGGTTAGGAAGAAAAATTTCAGGCACAGATGGGGAGAACGAGAGGAAAAGGGCGGGGGCGAAACAGCTCAGACTCATGATGTGAGTGTATAAAACTGTAAAACTAAATTTTAATGTTTAAAGAAAATCTGTTGGAAAAAAATGAATTTCTTCAAAGTTACTGCATCTTGAAAAGAGGGGAATGAAGAAGGGGACGGAGATGACTGTGTGTCCTAGTGGCATGGTGGATTTAGTGACTCTGAACCTGCCACTTATTGTGGATAGAGAGATGGTTCCGTGGTTAGGAGTGCTTGCTGCACTGCTAGAGGACTTGACAGCAGTTTCCAGTGTTCATGTTGGGCAGCTCACAGCCCCTTGTAAATACAGCTCCAACAGATCTAATGCTCTTCTCTGGCTGATGCTGTGACCTGCACATATGTCACAGACACACACACACACACAGAGAGAGAGAGAGAGAGAGAGAGAGAGAGAGAGAGAGAGAGAGAGAGAGAGAGAGAGAGAAAGAGATAAATAAAAATAAGTCTAATTTAAAAATCTACAACTTATTTAACTTATAAAATGTAAGTTCAAGAGCCATAGAAATGCTTAATGATTGAGGGCAGTTGCTGCTGTTACAGAGGTCTGGAGATAAGTCCCTAGAAACCACATCAGGCATCTAAAAAACACCTCTAACTCCAATTTTGGGGGATATCTAATGCTTTCTGCTGGCCTCCTTGGGCACCAGGCATGCATGTGGTGGACGTACATACAAAGTGGCAGCTCATACATGCACATAAAACAAAATGAACACATTGTTAAAAAGTAAACTTTAAATTCAAAGCATTAGCAAGATCATAAGAAAATAAATATTGTTTTGACTGAATCCAATGTAGCTAAGAAAAGCTATGGGGGGAAAAAAACAGAAGGGAATAAAATAAGTGCTTATGCAGGAAAAGGGAATAAAATAAGTGCTTATGCAGGAAAAGGGAGACTTAAGAGGACCTCGGAAAGCCAAGGTGCACAAAAGGGCCAAAGGAAATACATGAAATTTGAGAATCAAAATCTCCCAAAAATGAAAGAATGGAGAAGTCAAATAACATCTTACCATATATCAAGAGGACAGGATGGCCGGCGCCTGTATGGAAGGTTTCACGGGCTGTCCAGGGCATTCTCCTCACAAGGTCAGATGGATCTGCATCCCTCCTCAAGTACGTTTTGACCTAAACATACAAACTTCAAAGTGACAGTTTCTCATATAATGTATTCAGATAAAATAAATATGTGAGCTGGGTGGTGGTGGCACTATCCTTTAACCTCAGCACTCAGAAGGTAGGCACAAGTGGGTCTCTGAGCTGGAGGCCAGACTGGTCTACAGCACAAATTTCAAGGCAGCTAGTGCTACACAAGAAAATCTCTACCTTGAAGAAAACAAAGCTGACTACCTACTAAATAAATAGGTGAACAAAGCCAATTTATACTTTCAATGTACGTGACTATTACTGCAAAACTAGATGTAGGCTGAAAGGATTTACTGTTCAATATAATAACTGGAAGAAATTATTTTGAAAAAGCCAGCCAAGAGCTAATCGACTACATGAGAAGCCCTTGGATTTTATTTGGTAATTTCATTCATATCTATTAATCTTCAGTCTTAATCAGACTGGAGAAATGATCAATAGGCAAACAGAAGGGAAATCTTCAAATATATGCACCACTAAAATGATTTCACAAAGGTTCTCTACTTTAACAAAATGTCTTAGGATGTAAAAATGAACATTGAAGATGTCACTATTTGAAATGCTAATTTTAAATTTTCTGCTTTTAACAACCCACTTGAGTTCTTAAAAAAGCCATTTACTCAGAAAGAAAACCTTGTCGCACTCCTTGAAGTAAATGTTTATGGATTATGCATGTGAATTATGCTAGCTGCATATCCATTTATACCTGAATGCAAAGCGATTGTGAACCATCTTAAAAAGATGGCAGGATTTTCATAAACCCCAGCAACCACATTAGCCAAGCAGCTAAAATGCAGTAGGTTTCCTAACAGGACAGTTTGTCTCCAGGAAGGTCAGAGTGACCTTGTCATTTTTGAGTCTGTAAATAGGTAATTTCTGAATTCACCAAGCAAAGGGGCTCTATGATCTGCCTGAGTCAGAATCAGTATTAACACAAAAGAGAACGTGTTTATTTCCTATGTCGTCCTTCCCTCCAGACACAATTCCTGAAGCTCTCAACATCTTAAGTGGGAGCCCGAGGAAAAGGATGGCCCCTTGTAAACACCTCCTGGTGGCATATTCAGATCTAATTACAGAGGCCCATGTCTCATCAATACTAAATACAGTGGGGATTCCTGCCAGACAGAAATTACTCAGGACTGTTCTAATTAATGCGTGCGACTCTCACAGGGATTAAATGCATGCTAAGCTCAGAACTCTGCAGGGAGAGGAGTTGGATATCCAAATCCCAGGGATAAAGATGTGTGCAAAAACGAGGTCGACTCTTCTCGACAGAAACGTCCTTCCACCTCTACCAACTGTGACAAAGCTGGGGGGGGGTATGCACAGCTAGAGGTTGATCTTCCATGAGGCACAACCAATGGAGGGGAAGAACACTAAACACACACTCCCCTGATATATTTAGTTTGATTGGCTCAAAGCAGCATAGAGAAATCCAGAACGCAATTGGAGACAACAGATACATAGTACAATAAGAGATGCTGAAAGGTGAGGCCTGATTAAAAGAGTGTTTACCTTCTTCCATCTCACCCATCCCCCTCCCCCAAGCTCTCCCCAACCCTCCCCTTCTCCACCCTCTCTCCCCCTCTCCCATTCTCCCCACCCCACACCCCATACCCACCCCCATGCTCCCAACCTTTGCCTAGCGATCTAGTCTGCTTCCAATTTCCAGGAGGATCTATGTATGCTTTTCTTTGAGTTCATTTTATTACTTAGCTTTCTAGGATCACGAACTATAGGCTGAATGTCCTTTGTTTATGGCTAGAATCCACTAATGAGTGAGTTCATACTATATTCATATTTTTGGGTCTGGGTTATCTCACTCGGGATAGTGTTTTCTATTTACATCCATTTGCATCAAAATTCAAGATGTCATTGTTTTTTACTGCTGAGTAGTACTCTAATGTGTAGATATGCCACACTTTCTTTATCCATTCTTCCATTGAGGGGCATCTAGGTTGTTACCAGGTTCTGGCTATTACAAATACTGCTGCTATGAACATAGTTGAACAAATGCTTTTGTAGTATGATTGGGCATGTCTTGGGTATATTACCATGAGTGGTGGTATTGCTGGATCCTGAGGTACGTTGACTCCCAATTTTCTGAGAAACTGCCGCACTGATTTTCAAAGTGGTTGCACAAGTTTGCATTCCCACCAGCAATGGATGACTGTTCTCCTTACTCCAACATCCTCTCCAGCATAAGCTATCATTGGTGTTTTTGATTTTAGCCATTCTGACATTCTGTTATGTCAAAGTTGTTTTGATTTGCATTTCCCTGATAGCTAAGGAAGTTGAACATGTCCTTAAGTATCTTTTGGCCATTTGAGAATTCTCTATTCAGTTCAGTACCCCAAGTTTTAAATGGGTTATTTTGAATTTTAATGTCTAGTTTCTTGAGTTCTTTATATATTTTGGAGATCAGACCTTTGTCTGATGTGGAGTTGGTGAAGATCTCCCATTCAGTAGGTTGCCTTTTTGTCTTAATAACTGTGTCCTTTGCTTTACAGAAGCTTCTCAGTTTCAGGAGGTCCCATTTATTCATTGTTGCTTTTATTGTCTGTGCCACTGGGGTTATACATAGGAAGTGGTCTCCTGTGCCCATGTATTGCAGGCTACTTCCCACTTTCTCTTCTATCAGGTTTAGTGTGCAGGGAAGGAAATATCTTAATTGAGGGAGCCATTTTGGGGTTGGCAAGAGGCTTGGCTCTGGAGGGATTCCCAGGAGTCCATAGGGATGACCCCAGCTAGGACCCTGGGCAGTGGAGAAGAGGGTGCCTGAACTGGCCTTGTCCCATAGTCAGACTGATGATTATCTTGAATATCACCATAGAAACTTCGTCCAGCGATGGATGGACATAGAGACAGAGACCCACATCGGAGCACTGGACTGAGCTCCCAAGGTCCGGTTGAAGAGCAGAAGGTGGGAGAATATGAGCAAGGAAGTCAGGACCACAAGGGGTTGGTCCACCCCCTGAGACTGTGTGCCTGAGCTAATGAGAGCTCACCAAATCCAGCTGGACTGGGACTGAATGAGCATGGGACCAAACTGGACCCTCTGAACGTGGCTGACAGTTGGGGCAGACTGAGAAGCCAATGATAATGGCACTGGGATTTGTCTCTACTGCATGTACTGGCTTTTTGGGATCCTATTCTATTTGGATGCATACCTTCCTAAGCATGGATGGAGGGGGGGAGGGTTTTGGACTCCCCACAAGGCAGGGTACCCTGTTCCCTCTTAGGGGGGTAGGGTGTGTGGGGGCGAGGAAAGGATGTGGGAGGAGTGGAGGAAGTGGAAATTTTGATTGATATTATTTATAAAGTAATAAAATAAATAAATAAAAGAGTGTTTGCCTACCATGCATAAAACCCTGGGTTTGATTCCGTGTACTTCATAAACCAGGTGTGGTGGTGCATAGGGGAGATAAAGACCAAGGAATGGGGAGTTCAGGAACAATATCAGCTACATGGTGATTCTGTTGACAACCTAGGAATTCATGAGACCTGTCTCAAATGAAAGAAAGGAAAGGAAAGGAAGACAGAGGAAGAAGTATTAGACATCAGAGTGAATGTTTTTCAAATTCAAATAATCTAAAAAACATACATTTGATAAATTTAAGATTCCAATTGTGTGTGTGGGGGGGGAAACAAAGTGTAACAAACACACTGTTCTATACTAAAAAATTATCTGGTAAGATTAATGATAAGCAGTTTATGTGGAAAAGCAAAAACTGGAATCTATTTCTGGTAGAAATAGTCTGTGGGATAACAAAGAATCTTCAAGAAGAGTATAATTCACATGGATTTACAGATGAATAAGAACTGGAAGTAAAAGAAATGAAGATAATATTAAATTATTCTTTGAATTTTTATTCTTTAAATTATTATTCTTTAAAATCATGTTAATGTAAACCATTAAAGCAAATGTTACAATCATCTATTTTGTGTCTATCATCTATGTAAAGTAAAAGGCATAGCAAACAATAGAAAAATATGAGATGCAGTGAAAGAATCGACAACAAAGTATGAAATAGCACAGTAATGCTTGAAGACAGACTTCAATTAAATACATAATGTCACCCTTAAGGCAAAATGTTATAAAATCTATAAATATTAAAATAGGGCCGATAAAATAGGTCAAAAACACATGTAATAGTGACTTCTTTGAAGTTTCTATTGCTACAACTGAACACCATGACCAACAACAAAAGTTGGGGAGGAAAATGGTTCATTCAACTTACATTTCCACATTACTGTTCATCACCAAAGGAAGTGAAGACAGGAACTCCAGCAAGGCAGGAACCTAGAGGCGGGAGCTGATATAGAGGCCATGAAGGGGGAGTGCTTACTGACTTGTTCCGTATGGCTTGGTTAGCCTCCTTCTTATAGAGCCCAGGGCCACCCACCCAGGGATGGCACTACCCATACTGGTCTGGGCCCTCCCCCATCAATCACTAATTAAGAGAAAGCCTTATAGCTGGATCTAATGGAAGCATTTTCTCGATTGAGGGTCCCTCCTTTTGGCCAACTCTAATTTGTGCCAAGTAAACATGAGATTAGCCAGCACAGCTAATAACAGTTGTGAGCAATTACATGAGGGAACTGTTTGTTTCTTTATGATGATACATCTTTTGAAAAGTATTGATAAGCACTAATTTTTAATCAGAATATATAAACATAAAATCAATAAAGAAAATGCTTTTTAAGTGACCCACAAATTCACTGGATTTTAAGTTTTGTACGGGAACATTTGCTTCCCAGTTTCTCCTTCTTCATTCAGAAAAGGAGATGTTTATTTCCATTCAGTATATTGAGATTTGGGTTCAATAAATGAAATAATCCTAACCTGTGTATTTAAATGTATCATCTGGAATGCTTTTAACTCTCTGGAGGTTTTAATTTTGAACATCTCCCTTTTTATTTGGACTAAAAAAGTTTTTGAAAAATGTCCACTCAGATCCCACACCTCACTTCTTTTCTTCTAGCTACAGGACGTAAGTCCTGAATTAAGTCCTCGAGACATCTTCATTTAAATCACCTGTCACTTGGAAATTGTAGGATGAAAGTTACAGCGAGCGATATTCAGGGCCAGGCCTTGGCTCTTCCCTGTTTTACTCACTCAAGGACCTCAAGTCTAATAACAGAGACATATAAGTTATAAATATGAGTAATAAATTAGATTCCTCCTACCCGCCTTGCCACATGACACACATTTATTGCCAAGGTTGCCCCATAAAGATGTTTTTGTTTGAAGAAATGCACCTATAGCTTTACAGGAGCAATTTTTGATAATAACGTGGATTCCCAGTTTCTCTGATTCTGCTATCTCTAAAAGCAATACTCAGGCAGCAGTGCCTGTAATTTGCTGTAGCCTCCACATCACCCATTACCTCAGGTGAGGCACGTTTTCTCAGTTTACACTACTTGCTTGGCTTCGACGACGATGTGAGTTCATGACATGTGACTACATCCTCAGAAGTCAGTATTTCTTGCTAAGGAAAGATGTCCTCTGATCTCACAGAGGTAGGCGAGTGTGGGCAGGGAGAGAAAAAGATGGGAAGCTAGTAATTAGCATGCTGGTGATGATCTTAACAACAGGGATGAGGAGAGAGCTAACTGAATTTGAGCACCCAGAGGTACTAAGGGATTGTGCTAAACAATTACATATTTATACCACTTATTTATGAGGACATTAATCACAGATATTATTTGCCTTCTTTATAGAGGGTTCAGGAAGGCTAAGAAGGGAGCCAGTCAGCCCCATTAAAGCAGATGGTAAGACAGCCCCTCCTGATCTCCCCTTTATCAGCCACAGCACCTGCTGGAGTGCTGAACCACTGCACCTGCTGGAGCATGGAGTCTCTGTTACAGAAATTAGGGGTTGTTGTATCCAGGTTATTTCATTTCCTCACAGTACACATGGGCTCTTCTATTTTGAAAGAATTGGCACACTCCAGTGTAAACACAAGTATTGATAGGCATTTGTATTTACAGGCTCTCAATGCTGGAAGGAACTTAAACATTATCTGTTTGGTTGTCTCTCAAACTTTCATGTTCGGAAGTGGACTGGTTTTTTCTTTGAATATAACTCTATCTCGAATAACTTCATTATATATATATATATATATACATACATACATACACACATGCATATTTGGCTCTGCTACATGCTTCAACCCCTTTGCCCTTTCTACTATCACTTTACCTGTATTTTTCTACCTTTCCCATCTAAATGTATCCCTCCTTCCAATGATCTGCTTCTAGTTTCCACATATGCATCATATGATACATATACAGCAGAAACTAGATTTGAAACTTGAGTTTCATATGAGAAAGAATATGTAGCATATGTCTTTGGGGCCCTGGGTCATTTCATTCAATGTTCGTTTCAAACAATCCATATAAAAGTTCTATCCTGCAAGTTCCATTTTTTTTTTTTTACACTTTAGTATGTTCCATGTGCATATGCCTCACATTGGCATTGTCCATTTGTAAGGTGATGCACATCGAGGGAATTCCATTGCCTAGCTGCTGTGAATATAGTGGTGATTTGATATCATGGTCATTTTTAGAAAAATCATGAATAGATTCTACCTCAGAGTCTACCCCTAGTCGCAAACTTTAACCATGTTTACATTGTAGCCCTAGATGGCCTGAACTTATACTGTACACCAGTCTGGACATGAACTAACAGAGCTCCACCTACCTCTGCCTCCTAAGTTCTGGGTTCAAAAGTGTGTACTATGCCTGTAAATACTTATTTTTATATCCATATATTTGTGCTGTTGTCAACCTTGCCAAGAGAGGCTTCTCTTTGCAGTGGAGTAATGATTAATGTAGAGATGTACTATTATCAAAATGCTGAATGTGGAATATTCCTTTTACATTGTGTGAATATATGTCACTGTCTTTGGTTTAATAAAGAAGATGACTGGCCAATAGCTGAACAGAATAAAGATAGTCAGGAGAGCCAAACTGAGAATGATGAGAGGAAGAAGGGCAGAGAGAGTGGAGAAGCCAGCAGATGCAAGGAGAAGCAAGATAAGCATGCCGTGCTGAGACCAAGTACCAAACCATGCGGCAGAGTGTAGATAAGAAATAGGTGTTAATTTAAATATAAGAGTTAGCCTGAGCTGTTGACCGAGCATTTGTAAGTAATATTAAGACTCTAAGTGGTTACTGAAGAGAGGCTGCCAGCACAGGAAAACTCCCAACTAGAGCTGAGAACTAATAAATGTACTCAGGTGTACAGCTAGCTGTAGATAGCACAAATCTACACTATATCATCAGCCTAGCAAGGCTCAGGAAACGTCAAGGAATTAGAAGGAACATGTAAGAAAAGAAAGATGATGAGGAGTTCTAGGAAATGCTGTTCTCTGGACAGGACATGGCTGTTGCACACATGAATTCACTGCACCTATGGTTATGTAGACAAGAACTGCTCAAGATCAAGGCAGTTAAAAATGCAGCATGAGATTAGGGTGGGGCTCCCAAGGTCCCACTTCAAGCTGAGGGACTATTGACAGTTGATGGTTGCTGGGGGAGCAAGAGTCACTTCTCTTTAGGATTGTAATCACTGATAGGTTTCCCAATAACCCAATGGATGGCCCCAAGTTCATGGCAACACTAATTAAATCCAATGGGTTAAAAATAAATAAACAAATAAATATGCAAACAAATAAATATAAAAGGAAGACATGAAGTTGGGAGGGAGTTATGATGGGAGATCCTGGGGAAATTAAAGTGGGACACAGGGGTAGATAATATCAAGATACATTGTATAAATGAAAAATGCATGGAGTATTAAAGGAATATATATCGCTAAGGCCTCTCTAGTAGCTTTAGCAAAGTGAGTCTGAAAATACTATTGCTAATGTCCTTTTAAAAGTCACTTCTATCAGTGAAGTTCTATTAGAACTTCAGAACGATGAGGTAGAAAGAAAGGAGATAAAAGTAAGAAAAACTTCCTGCCCCTTGCTTTTTTTCTGGAGAGGGTGTCTAAAGTTCAAGCTCACATAGAAAGTGTCTGATTGTAGGGAGAATGTGGGGACTCTGGCTAAAGTGACTCACAGCACCAGCGCTGAAGACAGAGGAAATAGTGACCCGATCAAAGCCTCTACTCATTTCGGCCCAGGTCTGGCTGAACAGCCTTTTAAAAATGCTGTAACTCGAAAGTGATTCATCTCTTGCATGTCCGGTGTTCTGTGGAAGATGACTGCAGGATGAGGTGATGAGGGAGAGAAAGCATCAAGAGGACAGGTGGTCGGGATAACTGCAGATCTACAGACTCTCTATGCCCCAGTTCCTCAGTCTACATAAAGGTAAATTGTCTCCACCGCGCTAGAGGGCTGTGGTGAGACTTAAGAGACGGGGTTAATCTGGAGGCTGCATCACTTTGAAAGCATTAATAATAAACCCTGAGTCACCAATAATTCATCAGTGTCACATCGAGGAAAGGAATAACAGCACTTACTCTCCGGGTCATTTGACCAACAGAGAGCCCAGACTTGCATTCTCTACTTTGTTCTCCCTCTAGCTCTGCATTGTGTGAGTTTGAGTGAACCTGTCAGCCCTTGTCTCTGTGTGTGCGTATGTGCGTGTGTGCGTCTGTATGTGTGTGTGTGTGTCTAAAAAAGGCTTTGCTCTCTCTCTTTTACCAAACATCACAGAAAGCATCACATGGGGAAAGAATGAGGGACATGACAGGCATCTTTAACAGAATTTTATAAGAGATCAAGTCACTGCCTCCAAATGACCCACAGAATAAAAAGTATTATAAACATTATCATTTATCGAGCAGTATCCATATATCGTCTCCAATATTTGTGAAAATATTCATTTTATAAGGCAACATTAGTCATTTTTCTGTTTCCAGCCAATGACTATCACAACACACCTACAAACACACATGCATTATGCCAGTCAGGGTCTTGGAAGAATATGCAACACGACTGCAGCTATGGACTAGCTTAGCCTGTAGAAGTCGACTATTTGGGGAATCCAAGGGAAGCATGGTTGGTTGGTAGAGTTCCCTTCAAAGCAGCCTAATAAACTTGCTGAATACGCTGGAAGATGGCACTCTTCACTCTTAAGTGACCTCAAGTTGTACTATTAACTCTACCTGTGAATCCAGTTAAAGTTCCCGTCTCTGGGAATGCAAGAGACCTTTCATAATACTGCATCACCCTGGGAGGGGTTGAGTAAAGGAAATCCACCTTAGCATTTTTAATGGCCAGAGATACAGTTTAGCATTTGCATTGTTTGTGTCTCTCTGTGCTCTGCTCAATGTGTTTAACGCATCGCATCTTCCTGTACCATCTCTGACTGTTACTATTTTTTCTCAACCTACATGTTGTATGATTCGATTGCCTCTAGGATGTCTGTCAGGCTGTGTTATAGACTCAGAGGCCCAACAACTTGTGCCGCTTTGAAAACTGTATTTTGGTTCAAAAGAAAGCCTGTTCTGACGAAAATTCCCCTCCTGCTCTTGGTGCATGGTGGGTTAGCGCTACGGGAGTCATTTGATGGGCCAGTTGCAGCCCGGCTCTATGCAGAGAAGAGGGGCCTGTCAAGCTCACTCCTCTTGGCTTTGTTCCAGACACAAGGCCTCTTCACCACCCCCACTACTTCCTGGCAGCTGGAGCAGGAGGCTGGAAGCCAGTGGCAAACTGTGAAGTCTGGCTGTTTTGGTCTGTCACTAATGACAGCCCCCGCTGAATCATGACTCAACAATTGTGCCTTTTCTTCAAAGGGATGTAAGTGAGAGAAAAGAAAAGGCCGCTCTGACCTCTAGCCTACCTTCCCGTGGTATAGAATGCTCCTATAGGCTCTTCTCCTGTAGTTTCCTGGGAAGAAGCCAACTGACAGTATAAAAAGGGAGTTAATGAATTTTTCCCCAGCATTGTTGAATTTAAAAAACAGTGGTGCTACTGCAGGAAGGTAAAAGAAAATGGAAAGAAAAATCAATATCCGCTTGCCATGTTACACTGCCATGAACATTGTGCATGCTACCTGGAGGTCCTAAGCTGAAGGAAGACCACGCGGGGAGTAATTGCTCAGCATCAATGTGCCCCTCTGCTCTCAGGTTCTGATGAGAAGTTGTTCAGTGGAGAACCTCTTCTACCTCATCTTCTGATGCATCCCTGTGGCGTCTACCAGAACCTTCTCACACTTCCGTGGGGGGCCAAGGGGTGTGGAGGTTCATGCCCAGAGTGCGAAGACAGTTCTGCCTAAGCACCAGGGACTCCTCAGGCTGAGACCCAGCAGCACTTGGGGCAGCAGAATACCATCGGAGAGGTGCTGGAAATGGGGGTATAAGGAGGTGGAGGTCAGTGAGCTCTCTCTGCAGTCCAGGTTCTCCAGTAGTCACTGCCCTCTGAGCACTCAGAGGCTGCTGTGGGAGAACCTGAGGCTTTTTGTCCGCCTGTCATTCATCTGTCATTGCCACTGATGTTGCTGAATTTTTAATTCTAACTTTTTTTTTTGGTCCCAAGAACATTTCCCAAGTTTGCCTCTTTTCCTTGTTCCCCTCATTTGATATTCCCCCCTCTTACGTCAGCCTAAATAATGCACCCCTCCCTCTTCTCCTCCATCCTCCATTCCTGCTTCAACAACTCCACCATGGGCATGGGCATTTCCACTCTTCCCTTGTTCTCCTTCAGCCTCTATTTGAATGACTTCCCTTGGCTTTGTTTATTCCTTTAACCAGGGCTTTGCCTTTGTCTCTTTGTTTCTGAAGTGAATGCTCACAAGTGCCAGGTTGACTGAGAAACACAGAGTGCATCAGCAATTGCCCCACAGCACTGAAAGCCTAGGCTGCTGTAGAGAGTTAAATAAAAGCTTCGGAGCTGGCAGGGCTGCTGGTAGTGTTACGCCTGCATTCCTAATCTTTTCTGATAAGCATGCCCAACAGGAAGATAAAAGAAATCAAAGGCTGGTTTTGCAGCCTGGTAGTTTTGAAGTCTGCTACAGCAGTTGCTAGAAGCTTCCATTTTCACTCCCTTCTGGATAAAAAAAAATCTGAGCCTCCACTCAAAATCAAATGTTTCCTCATTATTCCCTCAGGCTCCCTTGTCAAACTTTCTAGGTACCGCAAACACCAAGCTTCACATTCTAAGACAAAATGTTTTAAACATAGATGATCAATGAACATTTTACCTGGAGAACAAGTGTGCTGTTGTAATTTCAGCAACTAGTGTAGCCAGTGAGTGATTTCATTTTCTGTTTTAAGTGTGATACCCTCTGAAGTGTGTGCCACTCTTGTGGAGGTCTGAATGAAAATATCCCCCATAAGTCTCATATATGTGAATGCTTGGTTCTCAGTTGATGAAAGTGCTTGGAAAGTTTCGGGAGGTGTGGTCTTGTGAGAGGAGGTGTGTCAATGGGGTTGGGCTTTGGAGTTTAGCTCTCTCTGTCCCATAGTTCCATACTTCCAAATAAAGACATGAAGTCTCAGCCACTGAGTCTCCATCATGCCTGCCTGACTGCTGCCATGCTTCCCACTATGATGGTCGTGGACTCTAACCCTCTGTAACTATGAGCCCAAATCAAATGTTTCTTTCGTATGATGCCTTGGTCATTGTATCTTATCACAACAATAAAAAAGTAGCTAAGATACATTTCAAGATCTGTGGCCATGCGATCATCTTTTTGTCATTGGAATACGATATACATTTGAAAATCTAACACAAAAATAAAAATGGAGTAGAGACCCAGTTTAAACAGTATCACAAGCAAGCTTTTTCTTTAAAAGGCTGCCCTTGATTTTCAGTCAATGGACTTTATTTCTGCCATGTGAACAGCCACCTATAGCCATCACAATTTAGTCTATATTTTCTCTGCATATCAATTAATGGATATATTTTGAAATGTGTCTTTCTCATTGCTGCTACTTCATTAAGAAAATCATTTCAGACCCAAGAAACAGTGACTACCTACATAACACATAATTCCTGAAAGTTCCATAGATTACCACATACATAATATAAGTATTCTACGTTAATTATTTATTAGCACATAGAATATGATTGATAGAAATGTATACATTTGGTCACTTAAAGACAAAACGAATATTCTTGTTAAAATGATAAACACTTGTGGAAGTCATTTTTTGGGGAAAAGAATGTGGGGAAACGGTGTTTCCATGGAAATATAAGGATGATAACTTAGAAAAAAGTGAGCACCTGTATCTTGTCTTCTTACCACCACAGTTTTTTTCTTCTAACTTGCCCTGGGACCATCAAACCTATTAAATAGCCATTTTTTAAAATATCTTTCAAGTCAATCTTTTAAAGCCATTAATTCACTAATTAATTTAAAGCTAAAAGGTGAGGATGGAGTTAGATAGGGGCTTTTAGAGAGTCTAAGAGATGATACAAGTTGAATTAAACATGTAGATGGAATTTTTTTAAAAGAAATACAAGGATTAGAGTGTATGATGCAAGTGTCATTGAAGAATATGGAAAAGAGAAAGACTTTTAAGGTAATTCTAAATTATGTTCTTAGAAGAATGACGTTTTACAAGAGTTGATAAGCTGGATTTTATTGACTCTCTTGTGGCTTCAGACTGACGAAGATAATATTGGAGTTTCTGAATCACAATCCTAGTATGCCTTACTGTAAATGGCTTCAGTTAGCATGCATATCTGAACTGGGTTCTTCAGAAGGAAGTGTCTATGTAAGGATATACATAACATCTAGGAAGTTTGACTTCACATCCCTAAGAGCAGACTTTCTACATAAATTAAACTTCTACATGGAATATTTATCTATTCTGTCCAATTTATTTCTTTTCATTCAACTATTTATTATATCAATATAAACTCATAGATGTTAATTTCATATTTTGGTATACTTTGGTTTACAAACTTGCAGTACTTTATTTTATTGAATAGACTGGTCCAGCTCAGGACACTGGAAGTACTTTCAGTCGGTCTCTATGTAGATTTAGCATCACTGTGATGAATCTTTTGGTTTGGGATGCTACGAAGTTGTCAACAGATCTAACTCTACTACTTTCAATAACTTTTCTAAAGGTCTAAGGACATGAGTGCTTCCATGAGCTTTGGGAGTCATAAATAAAGCCAGAGCTTTATAAATTAAATTTTAATATGCTAAAATTAGTATTTAATAAACATTTTCTACTTTTCATATTTAATTTAAGTTCGTATAAAAATAGGCGTTTTGCCAAAAGAAAAGGGTTTCATTCTCTGTTTTGTTTCTTCAATTCCTGTCTATGGAATTATGGAATCCTCAAAAGAGAGTTAACCATTTAATCATTAATATAATATTTGCATAACAGAAGAGGAAATACTGGCAGAATACTAAAGGATCAGACCACCTTATTGATTTTTCAGGATTTGTGTATCTGTCTGTGCATGTGGTATGTTCTGTGTTGTTTGTTTGTTTGTGTGTTTTTGATTTGGGTTTTTGGTTTTTGTTATATATAAGATATATATGTGTGTGTGTGTGTATCATATTGTCATATTGTTCTGTTGACTGTTCAAGTTTACAACACATTAAGTTACACTGAATTTAGGATGAACCTCCTATGTCTCTGTCCCAATTGCTGAGATTATAGTCACAGACTTCTATGGACAACTTAACTTGGTTTTAAATATGCTTTCAATCAATGTAGTTAATCATCCACAATAATTTTGTGTAGAATTCCATCATTGAATCCTTTTTCCCACTTGCCTCAGTATTTAATGTTTTGGGAAGAAACCCAAAAATATAGGACTGTAGTGAACACGGTACTATAATCGAATGAGGTGTGCTGCAGAAGCAAGATTGACATTCATGACTTCGTAGTCCACGTGATGTTTCCCAGCTTCCAGGAAGGAACCTTGTGCTTCTAAATGTACTTACTGCTCAATTCCAAACTCCCTCTGGACTCCCTTCTCCATGTATTGTTTCTCAAAAGTTCTTTTGCTCTATTTTACCAACCTACCCTTCTCTGGGATACAATAAAATGTGTGTTTAGGAGCTAACTATCAAACACACATGCTCGCAACACTCAAACACTCACACATAGTCACCCTCATATATACGCACACACCCACCACACACACACACACACACACTCATACATACTCACACATACCCAGACAAGCATACACTCACCTCATCCACACATATGCAAACAATAATTACTAGTTTTTTTCTGTCATAAGATTTCAAATAACTGCCGCATAGTAGCTCACTCCACATCTTCACACTACCACCTCTCCTTAAGTGCTGTGTGTGTGTTTGTGTGTTCTAAAACACTCCTGTGTGCCACTTTTTATCAACAATTTTCACAAAGCAGCAACATAATGCAAAATGCAGCACCAAATAAAATGCTTATCTGAATTCTAGTGCTGAGTTGAACATTTATTCTACGTGAACCTTGTATGTAACTTCCTTTAGTTTTTATGCCATTTCTATAAAGATGAGGCTCTATGTATAAGATTCTTACTGACGTTTTAGCGTTTTTAATGTAACTGGCTAAAGAAAAACAATCAGAATTTAATATAATGCCATTTGAAACTAACAGTTTATTTATGTACATAATACTAATACATTAATGCATATGTAATTAGGCTTTAGAAAATATAATTTTATAGGGTGTTAGGTCTAAAAAGTAAGATTCAAAGACAAATTTTCATGATGCCAAAGAAATATGATGCCCCTACAACTATAATAAATACTGTTAGAATTTATTAAAATCCCATTTTTATTAGTTTAGGAGAACACCAAACCAGTTTGCATTATTTTTTTCTCATCTGACTTCATGGAAAAGAACACATTACTTAGGTCAGTAAGATTTCTGGAAACCTAATCCTTTTATTGATGGCAGTGATATAGGAGAAACTTGAAGTGAAAGAATTGATGCTATAAAGGATTTACTAATGGGTTTTCTTGTGAGATGTTAAATAGGATTTAGCTAAGGGAGCACTGCCTCCAAAACACCGCCCCTCCCCCAAATAACTAGACTGCTCTCCTGACCCATTACAGACCAGCAGGAGCTAAAGTGCTCCTGCTCAACTCCAGTCAGGCTCCATTCGGCGTACAACAAAAGGAGAACACTCTGGCCTACAACAAGCCACTAGGTCCACCTCCAAAGCAAATATTCACGTCTTTGGGGCAGCTCACGACAGTGGAACATGGCTGCAAACATCATTAAGTCCTGGTCTGCCGTTAACTCTCCTGTGTTCTAGTCGGGACAAGGCCGCTTCTGCCAGCAGAGTAAGATGAACCTGGTTAACAATTATTCAAAAAGAGCAATACTGGTGTATTTAAAAAAATAGTTCTGGCAATATTTTTTTTTTTTTTTTGCTCTGGAAATCGCTAATCTGGAGCTGGGACCTGAAAGAAATTACAGGATCACAGCGTTTCTGTAAAGCATAACCCTAAGGTGAATGTATTGCTTTTGCATATACACTTCAGAAGTGCTTAGTATCAAATTATGTCAGTAAAATCTTCTATTCATGGCCGGCTCCTCTTTGAGAAGTAACTAGAGTAAGACATTTACTATATTAAAGAGAATATTTCCTTTATTGATCTCTAAGTGTACAGAGTGACTTCTTACTGGGAAGGAATATTGATATTTATTCTAGGATTTGAGAGTCTTTTTGTGTTGCTGCTTGCATTTCTTTTCTTCTCTTTTTTGTGGTAGTGTTGGTGGGGGAAGGGCTTAGTCTATAATATCTGCAAAAGCCTTTTTCCTGGTAGAAAGTGAATGGCTTGAGAGCATGTCTTTTGATCCTGGGAAACATGCAAAAAAGAATGATTTTTCAAACATTGCAAACAGGCAGTTTGAGTCCTAATTTAAAAAAAAAAAACCAACAACAAAAACAATAAACAAAAAGTGAAGGAGATGAGCTCAGCCATGGGGGTTTTCTGCCTTCCGTTGATGAGTGAAACCCATGATCAGAGGTCATTGAAGACTTAAAGTGGTCAAAATATCCAAGAGACTATGACTCAGAGAAGCAACTATGTAAAGAACCAGAAATTTTCATTAAAAAAAATCCTTGAGTCTTTGAGTGAATATTAGCCTATGTCTGAAAGCCAAAGCTCATGTCTGTTAAATGCAGCAAAATTGAATCAAGGAAAGTCTGAAAGAGAGAACAATGAAGGGTCATAAAATTAGTAGTTCCAAGAATTCATAAAGAGCAGGTAAAATCCTGTCGGCTAGAGTAAGGATGCCTGTTGAATACAAGATGCATCCAGTAGGACTCCAGAGATCAGATACTTTGTATACGGAAGTAAAGAAAATTATTCTAGATTAAACTCCTTCAAATACAATACAACCCCTAAATTATCAAATTAATATGCAAGTACTCTCACTACCAGTAAGAAATGATATTTTTAATTGGAATATAAAATTCAGACAGAAGAATTGCTAATGAATAATCTATTCAGTTAAACAAAAAGTCAGCACAAATTGAATAAAAATGACATATTCTGAGAAAAGTCAATCAAAAGAAATAGAATTACAAAGGGTAGGGGTAAAGAATTAATATAAACATTCATTAAGGTATTATCTTAAATGGACTTTATGATATAAGAGAAGTATAAAATGTATTTTAAATGTAAAGATATAAAAATGCAATATTTGAAAGCAGAAATGTTGAGTGAGCTGAGCAACAGATGGGTCAACATACTATACAGAAATAGGAACTATATAAAATGAAGCAAAGGTAGGATAAGATGAAAAATCATTATAACTCATATGGAAAATATCAAATGACCTAAGATACTATAGCAGTGACTGAAGTCTCAGAAGATTCAAAGCAAAAAAAGAAAAGAGAAATATTTGAAAGCACAATGAACAAATTTTTTACTCAGTCGATGAAAACTATCAACTTGGAAATTCAAAAACAATATCAAACCCAATCATACAATCATGAAAAAGCTCAAATCAAAGAATATTTTAAGTAAGAGGATAAAAAAGGTAATGATTGGAAAATGTTTAAAGCAGACAGAAAAAAAAGCAACAAATACAGATGAATAAAAGTAAGATTTCATGCTTCTCATTAAAAAATACTATAGAAAAGAAAGACATTGCAAAGTTTTCTCTAAATTTGTATGAAAATAATCTGTCATCTTGGAATTTTATAGAGATCCAAAAGACCTTTCAAAAGTGGAGCAAATACATTTTTAGGCAAATAGGCTTCAATTATTTATTACCAACAATCTTATAATAGAAAAAATATTAAAGAACATTATCAGTCAAAGAAAAAATAATGACAGATGGGAACTTTGATCTATGCAATTAATGAATGAAGAATACAAGCAAATTGTGCTGGGTAATTTTATGTCAACTGATAGAATCTCCAGTCATCTAAAGGGAGGTAATCTCAATTGAGACAATGCCTCCATAAGATTTGGCTGTAGGCCATTTTCTTAATTAGTGATTGATGGCGGAGGACCCAGCCCAAAGTGGGTGGGGCCATCCCTGACCCATTGGTCCTGGGTTCTATAGGAAAGCAAGCTTGAGCAAGCCTTGAAGAGCAAGCCAGTAAGTAGCTCTTCTCCATGGCCTCTGTATCAGCTCCTGCCTCCAGGTCCCTGCCCTGTTTGAGTTCCTGCCCTCATTACTTTTGACAATGAACAGATACATGGAACCATGAGTGAAATAAACCTTTTTCTTCCCATGTTTCTTTTGGTCCTGGTGTTTCATTATAGCAACAGTAATCCTAACTAAGACACAAATTGTGTGCATTAGGGTAAATATCAAAGACAGTTTTTCATATGAAGTTTCCCTAAGATAATGATAATCAAACTCACAGTAAATTACATAAAATTCTAATTAATAATTGGAAATCTGTCAAATGGATAAAAGTGAAAGACAGACCCAACTTGACACTTTCTTAATAATATTTCAATTATAAATGTGTAGAAAATTAGAAGCAATAGGAAGTATAAATATAGCTTTCAAATGCTAATGAAAAGGAAATAGGAGTCATTAGAGTAATGACAATCAACATAGACTTCATAATAAGAAATGATTAAACAGTCCATTTGAGGGGCTGGCAAATGGCTCAGCTTTTAAGAGCATATACTGCTCTTGCAAAGGGCCTGAATTCAGTTTCCCTTACTCACAGAGGCCTGTAACTGGAGCCCCAGGAGATCTGACGCCCTCTTCTGGCCTCTATAGGCACGTGCCCTAACAAGTTCATACTCTCACCCTAATGTACATGCATTTGCAAACTTAAAGATAAAACAAAAAATTTCTTAACTCCATGCGTTCGTTTGAATAAGTTGTCCCCGATACGTCTTTGTCACTTGAGTACTTGGCCCCCTAACAGGCAGCTTTTGGCGAGAATTGGGAAGGTGTAAGGCAGAAGTATCTCGCTGTGGGCCACTTTGAAGTTTCAAAAGACTCATTCCATTTCAGGTTAACAATCCTCTATGCCTCCTGCTTTTCAGGAGAGACTGTACCCCTTTAGAAATTCCTCTAAGTTCCCCCTTTAAAAAATTTTGTTTTTTCTCTTTGGAAAATGTGTAATGGTAAATTCTTCCTCTGCTTCTTTGATATGTAAATTGCTTCCCACACTTTTGCTTTGGAAGTGTAATTACCAAGAAAGATGGGTCCCTGTGCTGTTAGAGCCTAAGTACCACAAGCAATCAGCAGCACAAAGGACAACTAAACCACATTGCCCAACCCTTCCAACGATACCATCTATTTCTCTCTCTTTATTTTTAAAAATTAAATTACATTTATTTACGGTGTGTCTATGGGCATAAAGGCCAGAAGACAACTTGCAGGAGTCAATTCTCTCCTTCCATCATACCTGTCTTGGGAATTGAATTCAGGCTGTCATGATTCCTAGCAAAGTGCTGAGCCCTCTGGCTGACCTAATATCTAATTTACAGGACTGTGTGTGGGGACTAGCTGACATAGTGCCAAGCTGGAAAGGTTGAGATTGGTGGAATCCTTGAACTCAGGAGACTAAAGCTAATAAGCTTGGGCAATAAAGAGACATCTTCACTCACCTATTCAAATGATCCTGTGATTTTTGTCCTTGAGTTCTTTTATTCAGTACTTTTTTTAATCCCACCAGTGAAGAATAAGACACACCACAATTTAAAGTCAAATTTGTAGCAAGCTTTAAGCAAACATTGGCCAGGTAGATGGATTTTGGCCGGGTCAGTGCCCGCTTTCCCAGGAAATAGCCACGAGTCTCATTTTTCAGGGACTTAAAAAGGTAAAACCCACAATTCACCATATTTCCTACCAAGTCCACTCAGGAGCAAGCATATACCCTGACATCCTTGCTGCCTGTATACCTCCCGCCTACATGTGTTCAAGCACACCTGGTGCAGATGGGTCCAACAGACATAGGACAAACAGGAATTTATTCTTAACTGTCTTAACAGAAAACTGAACCCTTACCCTACAAGGTAAGGTTTTCCTGCTTTGGTCTCCCATTAACTTGCAAGGTATAATTTTCTTGCTCCTGTTTTGCTCTCACAACTATATTAATTTGTGTATGTTGAATCATCCTTGCATTTGTAAAACAAGCCAACTTAATTGTGGTGGATGCTTTTTTCAATGTGTTCTTGAATTCAGTTCCCATGTTTTATTGAGAGTTTTTGCATGTAGGTTCATTAGGGAGATTAGCTTAAAATTTTCTTTTTTAGTTGTTTTTTGTTATCTCATTTAGATAACAATAATGCTGGCTTTATAAATAGAGTTAGGTAGCCTTCCTTCTTTTTCTGTTTTACAGAATATTTTGAGACACATTGAGGTTATTATTTCTTTATAAGTCTGGTAGAATTCTGTCATGAATCCATCTAGCCTGAACTTTTCAATTTGGGAGTTTTTCTCATTATTATTCCTTCAACCCCACTGCCTTAATAGATGTATAAATTGCATAGCTCATCCTGGTTTGATTTGGGTAGGTCATATGCATCTAGAAATTCATCCATTTCTTTCAGATTTTCTGCTTTCACAGAATATATTTTTAAAACATGTCCAAGTGATTCCAGGGATTTCGTTAGTGTGAGAATTATGTCAGCAGAGGATAATTAAAGACTAGGCTCAATTCAATTACAGATTGGTGAGAGTGGATTTTATTGGCCTGAAAGGTTGCCACCTCAAACCTTGCAGCTTGGTATCTGAGGTACGACAGAACTCCCAGTGTAGAGTGTGGCAGAGGCTTTTGTTGTCCTGATTAGGGATGGTACAGACCAAGATTTCACCAGAATCAGAAACTCCTTTTTTAGATAAACTGCTTTTTTTGAAACTGGGGATGGGAGATAAGCCAGGAGGCCTGTTTTCGCAACTTCTATTTGGGGGTTAAAAGTATAAGGAATATTAAGTATGATTCTTTTCTATCAAATACTATAAAACCTGCATTTGGAAAAATGATTATTTTTTTAACTTCCCCACCTTATAAAACTTTTATTCAAATGTTTTAACCACCCCCCCACACACACACATACACACACAACACAATAGCTGGTAAAACTTTTATGTACACAAAAGTCCTCTGTTGCTTTCCAGGAATTTGATGCCCTGAGGAAGTGACTCCATTGGTTCCCTATGAACCCGACAAAAATATAATAATATACATAATCCAGATTCTCTGTGCATATTCCATCTTTATGTGGCTTATTTTTCTTTACTCCTTTAATCTATGACTTCTGTACTCTTTTATATTAATTTTTCTCTCTTTAAAGACATTGTTTTATTTTTTAAAACTATTTACTTCTTTTTATAACTGTCTGTGTTCTTTCCCTCTTTCTCCCACGCCTATGTACATTTTTAAAACACACTGTATCTTGTTTAGAGGTCTTTTTTTGTCTGAATCTGTCCCATTGTGTATCTGAAATTCTTTTCCGATCAGGAGCACCATTTTTTTTAATTGCTAAACATACATGAGTAGGACATGGTGGAGGTATGTTCACTGACTTCTGGGAGCCATGCTTACCGTCCCACCTCCAGGCATGCAATGGGTCTATGTTGCCATTAAGCAATTTGTAACATTTGGCTCACAGACCCCATTTATGTGCAGGACCTCCCGAAACAGCCAGAGTTCATTCTGCCAGCACGAACCAGGAAGCCAGATCTTAAAGAAGCTGCACAGTTTTTGCTGCTTATGCTGGGGAAGCCTTGTCTTAGAGGAGCCACACCACTGCTTGCTACCAGCAAGCAGAGCCTATCTTTAAAAAAATGCAGCTACCAAGAAGTTGTGCTTAACTCTGCTCTTTTGTGTCTAGAATTCCTTCCCAAGCTCTCTCAGTTTTTATGTAGATGTAATTGCCCTATAATGGTGCGTCATTTTGTAAATGGAGACTGCTCATTCCTTTCCTTATTGCTCAGACCTGAATAATAACACAGAAACTATATTAACACTGCTTGGCCAGTGGTTCAGGCTTCTTACTAACTAGCTCCTACATTTTAAATTAACCAATTTCTATTAATCTGTGTATAACCACGAGACTGTGGCTTACCAGTGGAAAGATTCTGGTGCCCTCTCCTTTGGCAACTACATGGCATCTCTATGACTCCACCTACTCTCTCTATATATGTATCTCTTTCAGCCTGACTATATTCTACCCTGCTATAGGCTGAAGCAAATTCTTTATTAACCAATGGTAATAAAACATATTCACAACATACATAGGGGAATCCCACATGAAAACAGTGTGGAGTCTGTGGTGGTTTGAATAAGAACGGCCTCCATACACTCCTGTGTTTGAATGCTGGGTCCATAGGGAGTGGCACTGTTAGGAGGCGTGGCCTTGTTGGAGGAAATGTGTCACTGTAGGGGCAGGCTTTGAGGTCTCATAGGCTCAAGCTATGCCCAGTGTGGGATATAGGTCTTTTGCTGCCTGTGTATCAAGATGTAGGACTCTCAGCTCCTTTGCCAGCACCATGTCTCTCTTCATGCTACCATGCCTCCCACCATTAAGATAATGTATTAAAACCAATTAAATATTTTCCTTTATAAGAGTTATGGTGTCACTTCACAGCAATAGAAACCCTAACTAAGACAGATTGCTTCCTTGTATGAATAAAAATTCTTGAACAGAAGTTGTGTCTGGCTGGCAACATAAAACACACATAGAAGGAGTTTCTGTGTCTGCAGAGGCTTATGAACTGATTGGAATTTTAATACTCTGGAAAGATTGGGATTTTGCAGGTTCAGAGGCTAACTACATTATCTCAAGATACTTTTAGCCTTCTGGAAAAGTCATTCCTTGCCCCATTCTGTATCTGGCTAACACCTTGTGATAATAAGTAAAAACTTTTGATTATAAATAAAAACCTTTTGGAAGCTATTAACTTAGAACTAACATCTTTTGATAATAAAAAAAAACTTTTACAATCTATTGGCTTAGCAGAACATTAGCCTCTACCAACCCAAGTGATAAGAATTCTATCGGATAACATTGTAGGACTAGAAAATAGCTCAACTCACTGGACTCAAAATGAGTCCATAGTATACTATCTCCTATTCCTTTAACATGAGAACTGGTTTTTACATGGACAGTTGTTTA
Organism: Ondatra zibethicus; assembly: GCA_004026605.1. Taxonomy (NCBI): domain Eukaryota; kingdom Metazoa; phylum Chordata; class Mammalia; order Rodentia; family Cricetidae; genus Ondatra; species Ondatra zibethicus. The sequence goes on along the minus strand of PVIU01006153.1, from coordinate 2,049 downwards.
AAAAATTTTCAACTAATTGAACAATGAGCTTTTTTTCTTTTTGTTTTGTTTGTTTATTTGTTTTTTCAAGACAGGGTTTCTCTGTATAACTTTGGTACTTGTCCTGGAACTAGACCAGGCTGGCCCAGAAGTCACAGAGATCTGCTTGCCTCTGCCTCCTGATTGTTGGGATTAAAGGTGTGTGCCACCACAGCCAGTTAAACAATGAATTTTAAAAGATGAATTTGTTACATTCTTCCTCTTTTCCCTGCTGAAACTTCAAAGCAGAATTTGTTGCAACATGCTTTTCTGGGACTGTGTAACTTTGGAAACAGCAGACTCTGGTGCTGTTGAGCATGGGTAGTCTTTATCTTATCTTCTGAGAACTGCCTGGCTCCTCCAGTAACTGCAGTGTCACCTGTCAATTGTGTACAGAACTAAGAGACAGACACCAAGCAAAGAAAAATGTAGGCTTTGTGATCCCAATCTGTAATTAAGAAGAGTCTGTCCTATCTCTTTCTTCTTGCTTTTATGCTGGAGTTTTATATGCTGGAATAATAGAAAGTTAAAGCCCAAATCTTGGTTTTATTAATTTGAATAGAATTCATGCAGAGAGAAGTACTGAAAATGGACTATTTGGGGAAAATGCAAACCACACAACTAATTAGATGCATAAAAACATGAAACTGCTTCTGGGCATACTCTAAGAATTAAATATTCACTCTAATAAAATATTCTGATTACTTGAGAGTAACTGAAAGTGTAGCTAAGCCGTATGGTTTTAAAAAATAAAATGCTGCCTTACGTTTGAATTTATTTTGCTTAGACTTCATCCACTTCAATCTTCTATGAGGATTCCCATTTTCATAGGGCCAACATAACCAAAGCATTGACATTTGCCTAGAGGTGGGGAAAACCGGTTTCAGAAAAGATTTATACACCAAATGAAGCTTATGTCATATCTAAGCATACTTTATCACATCCAGGAATAATCATTGGTGGATCCAGTTATTTTAAATATTCTTGTGAAAGTCCAAAAAGAAAATCAAGACAAATTGCACCTAATTTGCTTTAACATTAATGGAAGTTGCTGCAAAGGCCGTTTTTAGGAGTCTAGGGAAGGCAAGGTGATTTAGCAAGACAAGGCTAACGAATAAGTGCCCAGGTGTATGGCCATTCCTAGTCATCTCTCCTTTTCCAAATAGCTTAGCCGGGGACCTCACACAATGTCAGTACACACAAAGTGTTGACAGTGTTAGACTTTTAAAGACTGTGAAATTTTTCATCTAAATGTGAGTTGTTGAAGTCTTGACTATGAACAGGTTTTTTAAAAAATGAAAACGTCATTAAACATCATACAAAATGATGACTCACTTTACTCAGCACCTCCATGCACCTTCAGCAAAATCCCTTGCATGTGCTGAAAGCCTCACAGTTGCAGGGTTTCTGGAATGGGTCAGACGTGGAGTCGACCTAGACTTCCACCTACAGTAATGACGTCAGAGTCTAATTCTCTGCCTCAGTATCTCTCGTGACAGCAGCAAAGCTGAAACTCTGAGTAGCACTGCGAAGTAAAAAGACTCTATAGAAGCATCTTACAAAACCCTCTAAGTCACTCTCCCTGGCTGTGGGTGGTGCCTCTGCTGCTCAGTTTAGCAAGGACTGCTTATTCAACATTCCAATGTTTCAAGGACCATAATGTCAGGTAAAGTTCTAATTCTGAGATTTCTGTGAGCTCAAAGGGATAGGAAAGGCACAGGAGAGTCCAGTCAAATGGAAAGAAATTAACTCCTTCACCACTATACAATATGTATACAGAAGTAGATGAGAGAAAGCCAGACCACCCATTATTCACAAGACCTTTAAGCAAATCTCATTTTCTCTGATTTATTGTAAGAACACCAAATGTCCCTCAAGTCAGTGAGTGATTCCGTGAGAACCACCATCCATGGACCAAACAGCATTTCTTCTTTTCCTAAGATTTTAGACCACAAAAGCTGCTAGAAGAGGGGTGAATGAAAAAGAAGTAAATTAATATCAGGGTTAGGAGAGTTGAAGAGGAATGTAGTA